>JAZGTK010013412.1:0-14329 GCA_036877625.1 Ambastaia sidthimunki | reverse complement strand
TTGTGAAACAGACAGACGCAGGCTGGGCAGGGTCTGTGCATGCGTCACTGATGAAACAGCACTGTTCATAGGGTAATGAGGCACCGGCAGATGCCATGAGCGTGAGACACAGGTGCAGTGAGAACACAGCAGACCTGCAGCACAGCGCGATGTATTATTTGTCCTAACTCTCTGTCTGTCTGTCAGTCACACGCACACACACAAACACGGGGCTATGACTCATTCTCTCCACCTCTGGTAGACTGTTCTGGTGTCATCTCCAAACCCCTCACCCCCTAAACTGTGGCTAATAGCCGGTGATGAAACACAATGCCATGCATAGCATCTTATGTTTTACTGAAAGAGATACCAGCGGACACACATACTCACGGGTCATCAACTTTAACTGTTAATGTCCACAGGGATATTCCTAGAGTAGTACAGGATTTGTCTCCTATTGGAAATGGAGCTAAATTTAGCCAAGAGTCAGCAAGATTACATTAGAGAGCGTTAGAGAGAGGGAAGTGAGTTTATTTGGTGTGTGCGCACTGTGGAAAGTTTTGTGCGTGCTTTTGTTTAAACGCAGGCCATAATTAGACAAAGCTCTGTTCTTGACTCGTTGCAGTAGTACAGTTTGAGGGTCAGACCACTCAGAGCGGCTGTCTTTTCCATGATTTAAATGCAGAGCAGTCTGTGATCTCAACAAATAGGACGTGAGTTATTTCAGCTCGATGCACAATAAAAGAAAGCTTCAAAACATTGCTTTATTTAGCAATGGAAGAGCAAATTCTTTTAAGATAATAAATACATCACTGGCAGACCCACAGAACTTCACAGAGAGGTCACTGGATATTCACAGAACTGGAGCGCCTGTCGTTCACATCTCCTGCCAGTTGCATTTGTAGTTATAGACATTATTTGGGTATTTACACTTTTATTTACCAATAAGAGCATCGTACATTGTCATTTTTTAACATTTGAGGTCATTTTTACACATGGTTCAGTTACTTGGTCCTAACCTGAGTTTAGTTCCAACATCTTGCCCTTATGGCATTTTTTCATATTGTATTATTGGTTCATTGTATTATGGGACTGCATAAAATTTGCATCATCAACACAAGTATAACTGGCATCTGTTTACCTGAACCTAGTTAATGATGTGGGAAGAGAACACAGTTTTGCTGTTATTGAAGTTTTTGTAGTTGTTGGAATCACCATCAACACTTTAACCTCACCAAGCCGCACTTGTGTTTGTATTGCGCTGAAACATTGCAAGTGAGCCCAAGAATGTGAGCTGCTCTCCAAAGACAATTTCATCAAAGACAAGCAGCCATGAAAAATGCATTATAGCATAATAAGTGACTGAATGGTTCGGTATTGTAAGATTAACTTTCTTATAGCCATATCGAATTGAACATTATGTGCTATTAATTATTAACCTTGATCTGTTTCTTTCAGAACTCATTTAAAACTGGAGGGTCTAGAGGATTGTCATATTCTGTCTGGAGAGGACGACTCGATGTTCGACACGCACGGCTGCCCAGCATACGTGAGTCCAGAGATCTTAAATGGAGGAGGGAGCTACTCAGGCAAGCAGGCGGATGCGTGGAGCCTCGGAGTTATGCTGTACACCATGCTGGCAGGCCGCTACCCTTTCCATGACCCAGACCCCGCAACCCTTTTCTCCAAGATCCGTCGGGGAACATACTGCCTCCCCGAGGGGTTGTCTCTGAGGGCACGCTGTCTTCTTCGCAGTCTGCTCAGAAAGGACCCCAGCGAGAGACTCACCTCCTCAGAGGTGCTCATTCACCCATGGTTCCACGGCAACGTGCAGGACACAGGAAACGCAGAACAGGAAGTCAATCTCAGAGAACAGACAGTGCCCCAGACTGAAGTAGAGCAAGACGATGACCTTTTCTCCTGAGAAAACCAATACAGCTTGAAAATGGACCAAAACAATTGTCTTGCTATGTGTTTTGTTTTTTATTTCTAATGCATTTTGTAAGAAGTATACTCAGTGAACACTTAAAGTACTGTATCATCTGTGTCAGGTCTAGGGACAGTGCGTAGCCCACCAGTGTATTTTGAAGTCATTTGGTGCTAGTGAACTGTTCTCGTGCTTTAGCAAGTGAATGCTGAAACCGGGCATTATGGGTCATGTGATAGTAAGAATGCTAGCATGCTGACTAACCTTAACCGGGTTTTGAGGATTCAGAACATATTAGCTGCAAAAGAGGGGGAGGACAGACGTGGGCCAGGCCTGTGGCTTCACCCTTGTACTTAAAACCAGACACGTGTGTTGACTCACCCTTTGAATACTGCAGTTCCATAGATACTTGTCTCCTTTGATACAGGGTGGCAAAAGATTACAAGAATATTTCCACTAATAAGCTGTTCTAAATAAGCGTTACTGTGTGCCATTGCCGCTTACGGCTCTCAGAATTGCCAAACTGTACAAGAACGCATTTAAAGAAATGTGTCAGCCATTAACCTTTAAAATTTTTGGTACTGTAGGCCATGCTGAAATATTAGTGTTGTGCAACTACCAGAGTTACACATATGATGGTAAAAGGCATATACATCTAATACATTTAATTTCAATAAACAGACATTTTCATGGTGAACCTCTGAAGAGATACTAAACTGTGGGGAAGAAAATGTAAGACTAAGAGAACCAGTAGAGCCTCAAAAGTTAGAGAGATTTCAATTAAATATTTCTCATCAAATTTGGCTAAATATGCTGCCAGCTATGCTGCCACATTTGTTATACAAGACATTTTAGGAGAAACATCTAAGGCAAGCCTGAGCTACAAAATAAACAAACCCTAAGTATTAATATGTTTTAGTTTGAGAAAGAAAGAATGTTAGTTTAACCAGTTTAATGTTTATTTCAGTAGATTCCATTACCCTGCTTAATCTTTCTTGTCATACTAGTCGGTATGTTTTGCTCAAAGACAGTAGGATTGCAGGCCGGTAAATACTGCGAATAAGATAAAACCTAGAATGACTCAACACCTGGGTGTTGGTGTACAGAAGAGGAAAGGGCTGAGATTGTCATGTTCAGTATGACTGTGTGTGTGTATCTTTACTCTCACTTTAAAGAAAAGAGAACAGTACTACAATAGCATTACTGTAAGGGTAGAGTTCCTGTGGAGGTCTGTTTTTTGCTTCCCCTCACATTGTTACCTCTGAATACAAGCTTAATAGTTCTATGAGACTTTTATATTTTCTGAAAGGCTCTTTATGAGCAAAGCCTGTTCGGCTGGAGGGCATGCAAACCGTCTGTCTCATGCACACAGCACATGGAGAAAGCTGACACGGGTGCACCAAGTTCATATTGCACTGTGAATTATGTATTTGTGATACAAACCTCAAGGCTTGACCGAGAAGGTTAAATGGTTAAAATCATTGTAAAAAATGTGCATGTGTAAATATGTACATTTTAAGCGTGTAGAGAAACAGAATAAAGATCACTCTTTCTTATTTAACTTGGTGGTCGACTGAAAATTGTGAAAGTGCATGTTTTTGTGTAAATAAAAGTGACTAGCGTACCGTGTAACCAAATTACATTTTAGACCTTGCTAGATTGTTTTTATCTCTGTACCATCAGAATGTACCATAAGCATTTTCAGAGTCTACAGGCCTCACACAGATGGGGGTAGTGAGTTTCCCAAGTAAGGTGTGTTCCTGTTGGTGTGATCATTGTTGGTGTATCTCTGGCTCCTGTCACCCAGTCTTTACCTAAACTCTGCTTCTAACTATAACCAACAACAATGCTGCCCCCCTTGAAAAAATTACGGTGACTATGTTATGTTCAGGGAAGTCTGAAAGAGAAAGTTTAATGTGCATGTTGACCTGAGAGTCAAGTGTCTCCTCCCCTCTGTTATGACTTCATAGAGGCTTGCGTAAGTGGCTGATTGGGTATCAACAGTGTAGCTGGAGCGTCTCTGTTGCTGGGCGGCTGCCAAGAAGCGTCGCACGCCACGGATGTGCGATTGCCAAACATGTCAGAGCCGGTGCTGACGTTCTGACAAAAGTGCCACTGCCTGCGGTTCTCGTATTATATGCCGTCTTGACTCTTGTCTCCCTGAGTGACACTATGAGTCACTACTGAGTGTGTATGGTGCATGAAGTTGAATCAAACAATGATGTGATGGGATAAGGTAATGGTGAAGGACCGGCTGGCAGCTGAATTGTGATACGCAGTCAGGTTTCAGACATGCTGTTAGATAAAAGGGCGTAAAGTGGCTCCGTAAGCTACTTGCGTCACAACTGCTCCAACTATTCAGCTCTTCAAATGGTGGTAATGGCGTCATTCCTGAATGGCAGGACTAGAAACGTCTCTCGAGGTTTGATTGTAAAATTTTCCTATGATGCAAAGAACTTTATCTAAAACTTTCCATAACATTTTTCCCATTGTCACAAATAATATACCACATTTGCTGGAAGATACCATAAATTCTACATTCCTGCACACATTAAACAATCACACTGATGATCAAATATAAAACAAACGAAAATGAATTCAAACTGTAATTGTTGTTTATTAATTGTTATCTTTTGAAGATTTCTTATACTTATAATTTACTTTACTTCTTGGGCAATCGGATGTTCTGCTCAAGGGTACAATGATAGGCTAATATGTTTTCTTAAGTGTAAGGGGCTACAGTTCAGTCCCTAACGTGGACCCTAGCATACAAGACATGTTTGGTTAGTTAATTTGGCACACCAAATTAATCTAGTTTTCTTTATCTAGTTTTCTCATATTTAAAATAATAAAGGAAACAATAGAAGGGCATCAATTCATTTGAACCATTTGATTGTCAGTGTTATGTCACAACCATGTGGATAGGTTAGGTACTGCAATAATTACCTTAAAATTTTCCAGTAACTATTTGTATTGGAACTGGAAAATACACATAATTTATGACATTTACTATACCTAATCTCTAAACCTAACCCTAACACAAACCTGTTCACAGTATTAAATTTAAACTAAATCCCAATTTATTTATGAGTTATTTAAACACTTAGTCACAAAGTAGTCCGTTTTTGATATGTTTCACTATATTTGTGAGGGCATTAAAAAAAAATCGTAACCCTTACAGGTACAGAAATTACACACCGAGAGACTTTAAATGCTGAATGAATAGAATGAACCAGCAGAGGGCAATATTTCAGCAAAAGCTGATCAAGTTGTGCTCCAGCCTGTTGAACAGATGGCTTGCTTGCGAAGTTTAAGCATCTGTTTTCCAGTCTGTTTCGGTAAGCACATCAGGTCTCTAAAAACGGTTTGCAAACACCATTTACACACGTGAAATAGAGATGTATGGAATGTATGCTGTAATTTATCTAAGTGAAGTGACAGGATATCTTGCTTTTAATATTATTAACAACATTATCAAACATTAACAAAAAATATACCTAAATTATGACAGACTTATTTAGTGCACCATATCTGGAGATACCATAGAGATGTTTTGAGGGCTGGCTCTGTGGAGTTAGTTTTTACAAAATGCCCTTTAACAACAACATAGCAACACCCTGACAACCACCCACAACACTTTAACAACAGCATAGCAACACCTTGGAAATCACCCATAAAATTGAACACTGAGCTGGTAAGTTTTCCAAAAGACATGTCACTCAATTTCAGGTAAAAGGAAATAAAAGATTACCAATTAATTTCATGTAAAATAATTTCTGTTGTTTTTAATTTAATTTCACAACATTAGTTGTTTTCCTCAGTATTTGTAAAATATGACTAATTCAGGTTTGAACCAGATTTGCTGCCTTTCAAAAGGCTTTTTGTCCTCTGCAAATAACATGTGGAATGTTGCAACAAATGTGAGAGAGAGCTAATCTTTTAATAATGGTACAATGTTGAACAAGATCTGCAGTGCGCTGTTTTTCCTCATGAGATCATGTTTATGAGTGCTGTGTTGGCAGCGTTATGTCATTACTCCATCTGATGGATCTGAAACTTTCAAAGGAGTCATCATTTAATGCTGCTCTGACAGATGATGTTTGAGTCACATACAAACCCATCATTTTATTGCGGCTCTTTATAATGTCATGTTCATTCCAACATGCTCATTAATCAGCAGACACATCTGTTAATATACAGACTGGAAATCTGCTCTGGAAATCACATTTTTTCAACATTGGGATAGTAACAGAACAGAATTGCCCAAATGGACAATGACTGAAACACACAATGTCTGTTTGATGGATGATTTTATACTTTGTCAGTGTTATAAAACAGTATATGAGGGGTGGCTTATTGGGTAGCACTGTTGTCTCGGAACAAGAAGATTCTGGGTTTAAGCCCGGCTTGGCCAGGAGGCCTTTCTGTGTGAAGCTTAAATGGTCTCTTATGGGTTTCCTTTCACAGTCCAAAGACATGCAGGTTAGATGTTTTATGCTAAATCACCCCTTAGGTGAAAGAGTGAATGTGGATGAAACTGTAGTTGTTACTAATACTGAGGACGTTACTAAAATACTGGTTCTAGCCTTCAATATAGCCATTGAAGGTGGATAAATAAAACTTTAAAATTAATAAATGATTAATATATTAAAAAAAAAACAGGTTCCAGCGGGTGCGTAAAAGAAATTGTAGGTTTTTGCTTATGAGGTATAATTTAAACTTTTTAAACTAGATATTGGACCAAAATATTCATTCATTTAATATTTATAAGATTATTCAGATTCATCTCAACAGTTTCCAGTCCTTTTTACTGTTTACTGAAGATACTCGCTGAGTAGTGATTCATTATAATAATGACATTTTAAACATATTAATTATAATATGCTAAATGCTATAAAGTAGGAGCTTAGAAGTATGAGTTTAAATAACACAGTTCTGGGTAGGCGTTGATAAACATGTACTTGAATTCTAATGAGCACTAATGTGGCTGTATAGGACTAAAAGGTTGGGCAACACTAGTGTAATAAGTAGTAATAAAAATCTTATATTAATAGGTCACTGTAGGCATCTGGGCATGTGAACAATAGCATTATATAGACATGAAAGGAGTATGTGACTATAACACATACTGTCAGGAAATGTTTTGCAGTAAAGGTAGTTTTTCTATTAAGACATATCACAAAGCAGCAAACACAGGGCAGAATGCAATACAATCCCCAAAGGTGAGTTTTTTTTGGGAGTAACAGCTTTCAACAAATGTTACTGTTTTATGCAAACAGAGCACAATTTTATCAAGTACATGATAAAACTGGACGTGTTGGATCTATTCAGTGTGGCACAGTGGAGCAGGAGTCGTAAGTAGCTTAGCTTAGATCCAGGCCCCATTAGAAAATACCCAATCAGCATTTTAAAAACCCACCCAAAAAAGCCAGAAAGATTAATTTTAATCAGACTTATACATTGTGAGAGGCTTAGCAGCAGTTTCCAAAAATTGACCATTATACCCAAGAGTACAGGCAGCTTTGAGGAAGCTGTGCGTTTTTTTTGGCATAACAATTAGTTAATATTTGGTCCTGCCACCGAGGACAGAATTCTGGCTTGAGCAACAAGATTAGATTCTCAGCACATAACACCCATTGTGTTCACTTCAAATCCCACAGATCAGCCATCTTATTGGCAGCCTTGGCTGTTGTTCTGCCCATATGACTACAGGGCCATGCTGGGCTAAGACAAATATAAATAACCTCTAAAAATATTATATAGAGAATCCATGGTGTTACAAACTACACATGAAAATATTGGTTTGTAATTACAAACACTGCAGAATTTTTAACCTCTCTAAATGTAAATTTGTGAACAACAAAACTGTTCAATAGCTGTATCTGTGTACATCTGGTTTTATATTTATATGCATTCATGTGACAAATGCTGTCTTACCAAAGCAATTTACAAAGAGGTTATGAGTGACACGTTGCTTTGTTTTACTGATGCGGAAAAAGAGTTTTGTTTTGTTATTATAAACAGAGAAAGAATGAAAAAACTTTAGATTAAAAAAAATTTAGATTAGTTTTCCCTCCCACAGATAAAAACTGTGGCTTGCCTATTTACTGAAATTCACATTCAAAAAGGGGTATTAAAGGCTTTCAGAACAGACTTTAATTATTACACATTTATATTATACAAGTGTTCTTGGCATGGGGCACAAGCTTACACTGTTGCTCAAGATAAGGTCTTTGAGAAGTATTTGCACACATGTAGGGAGCAGGAACCACATAAGAGCTGCCTGCTCTTGTGGTATTTGTGTAACTGAAGGGTGGAAGGTGGTTAACCTTCACTCCACCCTTCAGTGAATCAATAAACCGTCCCCTCTCTGATGCTGTGGCTTTTCTTATTGTTGAACAAACTAGCAAAAGTGAAAGTGACATGTTTTTGTCAAATGTGGCCTCTGCATTTAACCCATCCCTAGTGAGGAGTGAACACAAACTGCAAGTCATGAACACACACACACCCGGAGCAGTCGGCAGCTGTCACTGCAGCGCCCGGGGAGCAATCGGGGGTTAGGTGCCTTGCTCAAGGGCATTTCAGTTGCTACCTGCCAGCACTGGAATCGAACCAGCAACCTACTGATTACAAGCCCGACTCACTAACCAGTAGACCATAACTGCCCCAGCATACATAAAAGTGTACAGCTTACACTGTAAAAACAGCAGAGACTGGGTGCGTATTAAAAGCAGTGACCCACACAGACGTGTGAGACATTGGGGGAGAGGGACAGGAGGAGGGTGGTATGCATGACCTCCTGCACCAGAAGCTGAGCTACTTTAATTACATTTAAACAGCGCTGCTTTTCAGAGGCACAGAGCATGATTCTGATCATCTCCATGTGATTATTAGACCTTTGTGAAGACTCTGTGTTGTCAGGCTGTAATTATAAAAGCTTCTAAGAGCGTGTCAGTGCCTTCCATGAGCACTTCTGGAAAATATACTGCTATTGAAAGAAGACAAAAATCCTCCAGTGAATTGAGCCAATAACTGAAGATTAAAATAGCATTAATCATCAACTTTTTCTTTACATATAACTTGCTATATAATGCATCCAGTATAACTTTTATGCACAGTGTCTGCATGAAAAAAACTACACAGAAGTTTTGTGGAAACATCTTGTCATGAATTCACATGCACACTTTGGTGTCCAGAGAATAGGCTTGTAAAAACTTTGTTAGGCTATATGAGTCATCCTTACAGCCAAGAGCAGCTATGCTGTATAGATTAAAAAATAAATAAGTAGATAAATAAATAAAGCCTATAGTTCACCCCTCAAACTTATGTGTTCCAAACCTGTATGATGTTATTTTTTTCTGTAGAGACTTTTTTTGAAGAATCATGACAGTTTGCAGTTCAATGGCATCAAAATACTTTTAGCAGGACCACAGCGCACCGCAGGTGTTTACCGATTTCCAACAGTGTCCAAAGATCTGCATCTCACAATTCCTCTCACCTGTGTTGACGAAGGTCCTTCATCCTATGGGTGAGCAGAGGGCTTCAAACAGCTGCTGCAGAGCTTTGAGTGGATCACTCTCATCTCTGTCTCCAAGTCAACATGATGGAGAGAAGCGCTTCAGGCACCCACTCCACCAGCTTCTGGGAAACATGTTCTCAGGACATCATTTGTAATGGATTATATATCCAGGTTTTGTTTTGACAGAATGAGACATTCTGAGAGCATTCATATTCAAGGCCAAACTTTATCAAGGCCAAACTTGAAAAAAATAGCATAAACTGTCTGTTGAGTAAATTAAAATACTATATTGTGTAGTATAAAGATAAAGAGTAAATTTATCTTCACTCACAATTTTCACCACAATTGTAATGTGCTGCTTTTGGACACTCCCCTATTTTCAGGTGGCTGGACAAACAGATAGTCGTGCCTCAAACTCATGCCATTGGCTGAAGCCAAAAAAACAAAACAATATTTTGATATTCAATGAAAGTCAACCTATAAACTATTTTAACTTTTCACCAGCTGGTCCAAATTTAAGTTTTAAAGTACTCTGTTGAATGAATACAATGTGAATACAGTGTATAAACAGGCACATTAACTACAACCCTGTTCCACTACATTTGACAATGTGTCCAAAAGCTAGTTATAATTTTGGACTGTATCTATGTTCTATCATTTAAAATTCTTTTTGTGAAATGTTTGGCTTAAAGTAATCGCTTGTGCTATATTTCTTTAAAATTAAAGCCACAGTGTTTGGTATTTCGTTATAAATGCAATGACATTCAAACGTGTGTGTGACTTTGTATGCCTACATAGACATTATAAGTAACAGATCTTAAACAGATGCATCTGGCATCACACCTGGATGAGAGTGTTTTGCTAGTTAATACTGGATATGAACCTTTTTTTCTAACCTGAGTGAGCTGAAATTAACGTTCTGCTCTGCTAGTTCTGACCCTGAGCTTGAAACATTCAGAACTCCAAATATTGATAGTGAAAATGCAGCTGAGGCAACCACTGAAGTTCTCTGTATAAATCATTCAGGCCGCCCAAGGGAAAACGAACAGTATCAGTGATCGGATCAGTCAGGCTTTACCTGCAGTACGAGCAATGAGCGTGACCAGCCAGAAATGTACAGGCAGGGAGAGTATAATTGAGAGATGTGTGATTCAGCGTTTGCTATTCGTCACAATGGTTCCAGGAGTTGAGTTTAGCTGTTCTGCTCAGAGGAAATTGGCCAACACTACCTCCTGAGGTCTGAGTTCTTACACAGCGCTAACATGACAGCTATCAAAACAGACAGCCAAACAGGATAAACTATAAAAGTGGGCTGCATATTACACCTGTCTCACACATTACACCTGTCTCACACATTACACCTGCCTCACACATTACACCTGTCTCACACATTACACCTGCCTCACACATTACACCTGTCTCACACATTACACCTGCCTCACCGAAGCTTACTTGTAGACATGGTATTAAATGTCTTATTTGCACCAAGAAATACAGGTGGTACAAATAGTATTTGGAAATTTCATTCAAATATTTCACAGATATTTCAAATTGTTTAGTAAAAAATAGAAAAAAATTAAAGACTAAAAAAAGAATAAATTAAGAATAAAATATTTTCTCACCCTAATGTTGTTCCAAATAACTTTTGGTGGAACACAAAATAGTTTTTTTGAAGAAAGTAAATGATGAGAAACTGTTTTGGATCACACTTCAAATACACAAAATATCAAACCAAGTGGCATCTACAAGCAAGTGATGCTGGCTTATCTTATTACATGTGTTTCCCTGGAAATCAAACCCACAACCTTTGTACTGCTAACACAGTGCTTTACCAACTGAGATACAGGAACAACCAGATTCATTAAACATTTATTTTACCACTGTTTAAACACACAGGCAACATCATTTATGTATCGCAACTCATTCTGTCATTGAAAAGCAGGTGCGAAACGGGTGACTAAGAAACAAGCTGTGGAGGGAGAATATGCTCCAATTTATTGTAACCCTGTAATTAAATGCAAAGCAGATTAGCCAGTTAATTCATACATCTGTGAGAAAGGCTTGATTAGACCCTGGAGTACTGCATGTGAGTATTACAATTTCTCCGTTGCCAAATCAAAGCTTTTTCACTTAAGCACATACTTAGATGTTTGCTGTCAGAGGGTGTTTTGTATCTTGGCAACCCTTCAATCTCACCTTAAACACACTGCTGTTTTAATAGGCCTCATTCTCCTTCAAAGTCATTATGGGTATTGTCATGTCAAATGTTGTTATGGTTGCTACGCCTGAAGTAATGTCAGGAATGACTGTTAAAAACTGAAAACAATGAAACCTCTTAAGTTAAAGCAAGACTAACAGTAAAAATGTCACTCCAACCCAGTATTCTCAGAGAGTTGTTTCATTTGCTTTTATCCTAAAAATAACATTAAAAAACTAGCTTTTACTGAATATATTTAGGCTTTATTTAGGCATATTTCCTTTTTTGCAACAAGACTTTGTTCCTACTGTATGGGGCTAGTGTGTTTATGGGGTCTTATCCAAAACAACACTTCTGTAAACACTAGATAGTGTGCATGGAGTGTCATACAGGATGCTGTTCCTTCTACATTTGTAACCAATGTGCACAAGCATCTTATGCACTTGATGATGTATTCAGAATCCACTTAGCGGCCTCCACTCGCCCTCGTGCTAATGCTCTCACGTTCGTGGACCTCCCTGCACGGCAGGCAGTCTGGAGTCAAGCAGACCTCCTTCTCTACCAATTACTTTCCTCAAGTCATTTACTTCTTTGACATAAAACTTTTATTCACCCACCATCGGGTACTTTACCACAGTAAAGGTGTAAAGGAGACTTATGAGTCAGACAAAAGAAGCTTCAGAGTGCTAATGGCTAAAAGGACAATCCTACACAGCACTTATCTGCGTGATGCATAACTCAAGACTCTCTTTACTTTTAAAAGCTTTACACATGCATAACCAATTCCTGCCTCAGCTTTGAAGCTTTAATTGTTCCTTATACATGTAAAGCCTCTTGCAAATACATTAGGTTTATTTCTTTGGTCCACTAATTAGCAATTAATATTTAATAGCTTATAGACATTTTAGTTCATATCTTTATAGTCTTTTACGCACACAAATTGATTAAATAAAGCACTGCTAAACAAAGTTCAACATTCAAATATCTGAATATGGTACTGACATTATCTTCTCACATTATCCCATTCCGAAATGGTTATCTGCATCGTGAAATATTTAATACATCCACTCACAATGCCGACAAAGTCATCCGATGTGTTTGATATGCTAATTCTGACTAACACAGATTAGTCCCTCATCACTACAAAGGTGTATTATGCGATTTGTATTTCCAGACATGGAACACAAAAAGAGAGAAATCTACATTAATCAAATTAGAATAAGGACTTCAGTCTATCTGCACCCCATGCAGTCGCTTTTCATTGAGCATCCGGAGTTACGATGAGGCCTCTGGAAACCTTGGAATTTCCATTGCTTTGATTGACCCAGCAGGTACTCAAGCTAAGAGTGATCAAAATACACTAGCGTGAGTTCATTGTCGTTCCTTATTCAGAATGAAAATTGAATTCATGGAGTCTGGATGATTGACAGGTGAGCTGGGCACAGGTAAACAATTTTTATAACACCTTGTTGTGCTTCAGGCCCCTTATTAATTACTACCGGTGTCAGAAGTAATTTTAGCCTTTAAATTCAGTGTCATTACACTTGTTTAAAAGGCCATGCTGAAGGACAAACTGTAAAATCTTTTAAAGCTTTCAAAAACACTTCAGAACTTTTTTGCACGTCTGTGATACAGGGAAAGAGCAAATTCGGCCTAACTTTATAAAATATGGATTGATGTGGTTTTCCTGAGACAGGAAAGAAACAACATTTCACAAGTCCTGCAGTGGTTTCCATGTTTTTCTGTGATAGCTTTTATGTTGCTGATCAAATAGCTTTTTTTCTTCTGGAGAAATAAGATAAACAATCAAACAGGCTTTTCTCTTTCTAGAATGTTCAAAGAATAACAGACAGTAGTTAAATGGGAAGTTAATTTTACTGTTTAAAGACAAAGTCATTTCGTAAGATGTTCGCCTTTCATGCCGTACAACACATACTCATTAAATACAGTATAAAACACGGGCAAAATTAACTAAAGTTCATATTCAGCCACTGATTGGAGACATCTTCAGAAAAATAGGTAAGCTGGTTAGAGTACATTTTTACAAGAGGCTCTTATGACGTGTGCCTCCATCCCACAGCAGTAAACTTTACAAGCCACAACATTTGTAATGATCCATTAATGGAAATAAATTAACCACGCAGATTTCACTTGGCACTGTTCTCCAATGACAGACTGGAGATTTACACAATCTTCACAATAAAACTGTGTTGCCTCCAAGTTACATAAGAAATATAGTTATAATATTGGTTATTATGCAGGATGGAACGATATCTAAAAGGGGTTCTAATTTACTTCAAGGCCACGGGCCTTTAGTCCAACAAGCGGTTTTTATACAGGCAGTTTTAAATGGAATGAAAAGGAAAGATTATAATGTTCTCATCAGGGAGATGTTGCTTAATCTGACTGTTTCAAAATTGTAATTGTAAAACTGTGCTCAGAAACTACTTATAAATATGTATGTTACATTATAACTATTTATGTTGATTTCTTGAAAAATCACTGTTATAATACAGTGAAGCTATCAAACATTGATCTGTTTTTCTATTTGATTATACCAAAAAGCTTAGCACTAGCTCAACCAATGATGTGTTTGGGACGGGGCTACCTTTTGTCCAATCAATGGCACACAGAGAAACCTGTCTGATGACACTAGTGGCACAGCAATGACACACTTCACTTTTAATAACACCATATACATGTTTTA
>JAZGTK010013410.1:0-14331 GCA_036877625.1 Ambastaia sidthimunki | reverse complement strand
GAGGGCCCCAAGAGAATCCGCAGGGACTCGGGCCTGGACTGCGATGAGAACTCGTCGGAGTCTCGGTGCTGCCGGTATCCTCTCACTGTGGACTTTGAGGATTTCGGCTGGGACTGGATTATTGCTCCGAAACGCTACAAGGCTAATTACTGTTCAGGAGAATGCGACTACATGCACCTGCAGAAGTATCCCCACACCCACCTGGTGAACAAGGCCAACCCGCGCGGCACCGCCGGACCCTGCTGTACCCCCACCAAGATGTCCCCCATTAACATGCTTTACTTCAACGGCAAGGAGCAGATCATCTACGGCAAGATCCCCTCTATGGTTGTGGACCGCTGCGGCTGCTTGTGAAACAGCGGCCGATCCGCCTCAAAGACCCGGACATC
The DNA here is from genome assembly GCA_036877625.1 of Ambastaia sidthimunki. Classification (NCBI taxonomy): domain Eukaryota; kingdom Metazoa; phylum Chordata; class Actinopteri; order Cypriniformes; family Botiidae; genus Ambastaia; species Ambastaia sidthimunki. The sequence goes on along the minus strand of JAZGTK010013410.1, from coordinate 13,942 downwards.
TGATCACACCACCCACCATCCAATCAGTGCTTTCCACAAGACACTGTGCAATAGAAGGACGCTCACTCGCTCTCTGGGCACTGCTTCATTTCACTGTTTCTCATCCTTTTCCTCTAAACGGATGTACTGCAGGAACGCCGTGCTGGCTGGACTTGGGAATGAATTTCTGAACAAACTTTGCTTTATTTCATGTTACTGTTTTTTCCTTTTTAAATTAGTGCTTTCATTAAAGGATACGCAAAATACATTTGATATAGATCTCACTGTTACAGCTGTTACAGTACACCACCGGTGAGCTTGTGTAAGAGACGAGTGTCCAAGTGAAACAGAGAGGAACTCAAAGACATTGAACAGCGTTTGAAAAAAATGCCTGAAAAGTTTGGCAGCCCGAAGCAAAACTTCCATGTACGCCGCAATAAACGCAAAACACACGATCTGATTTAATTAATTGTAGCTTTTTTTGAACAGCCCTACACACTTGAAGTATTATTGAAATGGACATCGATGGACAAAAGGACTTGAAGCAGAGCACTTTGAATGCAGTCTTCACACCCAAACGTGTTAAAGACAGAGAAACCTGAACTCGAGAATGAATGTTAATATCACGCAAACACTCTGTCTTCAAACCACACAGTTTGCACTATGGCAGACCAATAGAACGAATTGGTTGCTGAAAATGTTGTAAAAACTGATTTTGATATGTTTGCTAATTGTATTGTATACTTGCCATTGTTTTCATTAACAGTTGCCTTTTTTAACCACAGTTAGTACATGTATAAGAACACAAACTAGCAAACAGTGTACAATATAAGTCTATGTATCTGTCAAATAAAGGTGCTTTGCTATATATGTTTAACTCTATTATTTCTGTTGCTTTAGAAGTTTGGTTATATAATGTAGCAGCTTTACAACATTTGGAATTTGGATAATATATATTATATTATGTACTTTTATATCTGAAGATGTGTTGGAAGAAATGTGTTCACTTTGTGAGTGCTGATCAGAGGGTTTGAAACAACAGGGCTGCTGAAACACTCACTTCCTGTGATTAAAGACACACTGTATTTCTTAAGGTGCAACAGCAGATTGTTTTGAGACTGTTTATGCAAAAGTTCCTTTTTATTATGTTAACTATTGTGTATTTGTTATCGTTGGACCTTTTCGTTTTATTTCTGCATAATGGCTGTGAGCTGCTGGGTTACATAAGCCCAGATCAACAATTCCACAGGCTTGAGTTCTCCACTCAGTTTCTCTGTAGAGGAGTCCAGCGTGAGTGTACAGCAGAGTTTGTGCAGAGATGTTTTGACAGCATGGCTAATTAGACCGAGGCTTATTGGAGCCGTCACTTCCGTCCAGAAGAGGGCGAACTCAGCACTGCCCAGATCTCCTTCCTTTCCTGCTGTGAGCTGGACAGATGCCATGGAAACCAGGTGGGAAGTGTTCTGAAATGAACAGAGGGTTGTGGGAGATTAAAACTCCCCGAGCAATAACATTGCCTTCCACATTTTCGCTTGAGATAATGCGCTGTGAAATCAGGATCGTACAATTAAACCTCTAGCTTGAGTTCTGAAAAGCCCTAACAGGCCAACATGAGGATTCTTCAATGAAGAGCTGTTGAAAAATGAAGCGTCCTAAAAACATTCATGAAACATTTATCACATCTTAAAACAAAAATCTAAACGTGGCCTTGATCAACCTTTGTGTTCAGATAATGTGGGACGCATTTCTGATTCTGGATAAGGCTTGAATTTATCTTGAACAAGTGTAAATAGTTATCTTGCAGTCAATTCACTATAAACTTAAATGAATTAAATTCTGTAATACTAACCAATATGATAATCAAACATATATATATATATATATATATATATATTCTTTTAAATGCTTGTTTCAATGATAATATTAAGAACAGTGACTCTTTGTTGAAAAATAAAAACTCATGTACAACAAGGAAAAGGGAAAAAAGGGAAAAAATACAGAAGCTACATATAATCTAATACTAAGCATTGTTTTAAATCAGGGGTAAAACTGAGCTTCTGGAGGGCCAGTCACACCTGCCCAGAAGTTTATAGTAATTCTGAAGACATTGATTAGCTGGATCAGGTGTGTTACATTAAGATTAACTCCCTCCAGCAGCCGAGTTTAACGTCCCTGTTTCACATCATGCTAAAGCACATACAGGTTCAATCATTAACATTCTGAGCAGAACTCAGCAAGTGTTCTAACATCTGAACTGTAACTGTTCACTGATTATCAGATGCATCTCAGTAATTCATGCAGTTGTTTTCTTCTAAATCTCTAAACTTTCAACACAAACCCTTGTGCCAGCTCAAGACAAGTGCATGATAAACAGGAACAGCAATGAGTTCTCCGAGTTGTTATATCTGTCATCCGGGAAAAGTTTTTCTTGTCTCCGTGTCACGATGGCTGCCAGAACATTCCCAGGGTGACAGGGGAGGAAGTGATTGTGATAACAAGGAAAGGCAGCGTGGCTCCAGGGGGGACGGGAGACTCCAGGGGCAAACCCATCGCTCATCTCACGCACCAGGATTCCCCATATCCACACGGGCTGCAGGAGAGCTGGGCTGATGCGTGAGGAGCATCAGTACGTGGAGGAAGAGGGACGAGTGCCAGGTGTGGTCAAACATCTGCATCTTCACACTAACATAGATGTTGGAACAGCAAACAGCTGGAGAAACACTTGCTTTGAGTGATGATTTAAAAATACAACACTGCCATGAGACATCAGGTTGAGACTGATGCTAAGAGTTCGGTACAGCCAGATGATGCATTCTGTGTTATTGACATCTCTCCTGTTTTATTTCTTTTATACAGCACTGCAGAATTTTGTATAAATTGTATAAATATAAATTTGTATAAATATCCCAAGCCAAAGGTGACAGTGGCATAAAACCAAAACTCCAATAATGTTACTGATGTCATTATGGAGGTTCAAAGGTTAAGTTAGTTTGCTAAACAGTGTCCCTCTAGCAGCTCTGATGCTGCACTGTTACCAGTGAAGCAAGTCATTTAATCTTGGTTAAATAAACAGTTTAAAAATCAGAAGATTTTTAGCCATATCAAGGTCATGGGTTCCATTTGCAGGTGACAAACGGTTGAGCTTGAAGTTCACATTTATGCGTTTGACACACTTAAAGTGACTTGCAGTGCATTCCAGCTATATATCTGATCATACACATGTTCCCTGAGAATTAAACCCACAATCTTCTCCTGCTAACACAAAGCTCAGCTGAACTCCACGAACACACTTTAGATAAAAGCATCAGCATGTGAATGTAAATTTGCACTTTATCCTGTAACGTTTTCAGATTAAAAGAGGTCTGTGGATGTCACAAATGAAATGATTGTTAATGAACACATTTTTGAACATTAATATCTCTTATTATAATATGGCTCCTGCAGATTAATAAAAGCCTCATGTAGCTTATTTATTAAATGCAAAATCGTCTCAAATCTTATTTAAGCAACAATCAGGTGCTCTAGACAGTCTCGAGTTCCCTCAACGTACCGATTAATGCAACATTTTGCGATGTAATAATCGCCTCTGTTTCCAAGAAACGTAACATTCGGTGGCAGAGTGAACTTCCAGTCTCATCTGAGGAAAGCAATGAAAAGCAATAAAAGGCATCAGTCTTGCTGCGCAGATGCGCGGTCACTGACGGCTGCCTGTCATCACTCCTGATGGATTTATCCAGCACATCCACACCGGGCCCCGTCTTCAACACCACTTGCTTTTTCACTTAGCTAAGAAATAGACATCCGTCTCCCCAAACATTAATGACCCGTGTGGAATCAACATTTGATTGATTACATCGTAAAGCTTCCTGTTTCCTGCGTGTCCTGTTTTAGCAATGTGTAACTCAATATCACATTTGGGCTGGAATGAGTCATTCAGCAAGTTTTGTCCATAAGTCTAAGTTCATTTACAAGGCACACAAGTGACCGGAGTGGAAAAGGTCTGCGGCAGTAAACCACGTGCCCCCAGGAGACCAATGACTGACAGTGATGGAGAATAGATGCTACTCTGAGGAGAAGGAGAGATGCCTGGATCGTTTGGAAAAATGTCCGTTCCTGCATCATCGCAAGCCGGTTCAGGCAGCTGGATACGCAGGAATGTGAGGTGTCTCATATGGAGAAGCAGTTTGGCTTTGTTTTGAAATTAAGGAAATGATCTCTGCATCAAAATAATAAAAATTGCTCAGAGAATCACTGAATTATGATTTGTATGATATTTAAATAAATGTAATTTTAATATATGAACAAAACTAGTTACATGTATTGCCTTTATTTCATCAACCATCTTATACACTCTTAAAAAACCTGCTACACAAATAGACAAACCAATTTTTGCTGTATGACTCCAGAAAGAACATTTAACATCCGCAGAACCTTTCTATCTCACAAAAGGTTCTTTGTAGTGGAAAGAGGTCCTTTAGACTGTTAAAAGGTAAGAAAGAAATGTTTCTTTTAGGAACTTTGACTGAAAGGTTTTTTGGAGAAAAATGGTTCTTCTTTGGTATTGCTGTGACCAACCTTTGAAAAACTTTTATTTTTAAGAGTGTATCTGTGAAGTCAGATCTGGTGATCAAAGTGTTTTTTTGACACCTCTACTAGTTAATTCTGTCATCTAAGATTCAAACTCAAATCTAAACTCCTCTCTTGGTTGTAGAATGTAGACTGCTACTTATTTTCTATTTCAAATGACCAAATCTAAAGAATCAACCATGTGAATTTTCAGACAGGCCTGATCCACAAACCACTAACAACACAAACAGACATGCTGATGTCAGTAAATTCTTTACACTGAGATCAGACAGAGAACGGAGAAAAGGTGTCAGTCTCTCAGACTCTCAGACATAAATATAAATTATTAAAACACTGTCCAGCTTTAAGTATGCATGATAAAATTGTTTCACCTACAGAGACTGCAGTGAGAGATTCACTGTCATGTGGAAACTCACATCATAACAGTAGAGAATATGATAAAATGAGTCATTTAAACTCTATATAGAACTAAATAAAGCCGTTCAAGGAAACTCATTTAAAATGGTGATCAGTTGAGGGTAAAATCAAACCATCCACTATCATTCTGTACTGCTGTTCATAACAACTGCAAACTCAGCAAGACACATTTTCCCACAACAACATTTAAAGGCCGTCCAACTCACAATTAAAATGTACTCTAGAGCTCAAGAGAAATATCTTGATTTTTAGTTGTATTCTATTATTTGAACGCTAGTTTTGTCTAATTTTACTTTACCTTTTGGTTGAGAAACACAGTTTTAAAACAATACTGACGGAGTTTCCATTTATGCTGAGAACTGCCTTTACAAAACTTCTGGTATTTAAGTAACTGTTTATATGATTGAGAGAAACAAATAAATTGAACTTTCATACCTGGAATGATGATGTCAGTCAGAGCCTCAATGTATTTTAACCTGCTCTCTTGTTTCAGAGGCACTGGGATGAGAGTTGGCATGTTCTCTGACCACTGTGTGCCGTCCATCACATGCCAGAGTCTCCCACAGCACTCCAGCAATGCCAGCCGCTCATTCTTTCATTAATGAACAACACCTGACAGCTAGTTGTAGCCTATTTATCTCCAGCATCTACAGAACATTTGAAGATTTGCACTTACTATCTGTACAAAGCCCTAACACAATGTTAATTGTCAATAGACTAGTTAAGTCACAGCTATGAACTCTGATTTCTTGCTAGTTAGTAGCAGATGGTATTAAAAGAAGGGGCTATACTAGCAAAAAGCTCTTATACTAGCAAAGAGCAAAAAATCTGTAAAGCCCAAGATTTTAAAATGAATTGATATGAACAGTCAAGTACACAGCTACTTTGTAAAAAACTAGGAGGATATGTGACTACAGGGTAACAGTTATCTTATGTCTTATAAGCCTCAATATTTGCCTGCTGAGTTTTGATTAGGTCAGAGGGACAGAAAATGACCCTGAGTGGGAAGAGGTTTATTTCAAAATAATCCAAATCTGAAAGAATCATTTTTCCCCCAGAGTCATAAAATCAACTTACAGACATCAAATGAAATTTGTTTGCATACAGCAGTTGACAGCTATTCTGTTTTTATGGCTAAACCACTTGTAGAGAAACACATTAGCTCTAATCAGCATTCAAGCAGCGCCGAGTCCACGTGGCAGCAGAACTGACCGTGCAGCAGCCCTGCAACCGGAGAGCACGTCTTATGATAATATTGTATTTAACATAGGGAAAGGTCAAACCGCAGCACAAGTCTTGGTTTTCACCGCCCTCCGCTGCGGCCTCAGCACTCACGCTCGCATTGCTGCAGGGTGCAAATTCTACAGGCAAAGCAGGGTAGAGGTGAGCTCAGCGCGTGGGCCTCCCAGCACTCAGGGGCCTCATTTCTCACTGACCCTTGTTCCAGACTTCCATTAAAGTTTGGGGGGGTGAGCTGGTGCGCTCTCAGAACAGCTAGAACAGCAGATCAGCTCGGGTTCTACTATAGATCCTTTGGCATGAATATCAGTCTGATTAGTTGGGATTAACTGATGATCGTCTCTAGAACATTCGCTCCATTAAAAAGGTCAGTCCGGATTCAGCTTACCAGCTGTCAGTCAACTTACCCAGGTTTTTACAACCCAAAAAATGGTTCTTTCAGAAGACTGCAAATGCTGTTTGGGGATATCGAATGATGAAGTGGGTGAAACTCAAGCGCTTCTGGTTACGAGTTATTTTGATGGTGTTTTTTGCCCAGAGTTTGTGCTGCATCCCCAGCTGCACCGGTCTTTGGCTTCACGTACAGTAACTTTGCACATTTACCAGTCCAAAATGAAATTACATGTGCTACATGCATCCACTCCATGTTATTTTTAGATCAGCACCGGGGACTGAGAAATGCCAGAGAATGAAACCGTGCAAACATTCACCTGCTTCCATTTAACCAACAGAAACACGTCCTGCAGAACTGAGCGAAAATTCTGAGCATGAGATTATTATGTGCAATATTATGTATTATAAACCATTTTACGTGCAAAATCAATAAAGAGCAGAAACTTGGATCTGGAAGTAACAATCCCATTTATTTTCTCCAAATAAATCTTCTGAATGATGCTTTTGTGGAATCCAGTGTGATTTCTGCTAATTGAAGAAACTGTGTTCAATACTCTAAAATATTAGCTTTATTTATGTATATTTATTCAGAAATGTTGCGTAAAATGTTACGTATTGCAGCTTTAAGGAAAACTGCCTTTAGCGTTACTGGCAATTAAGAACAGGTCAAGGTTGCCTGGTTGACTTCTGATTAGAAAAGAAAACAAGCTACTAACTGCTGACCCCACAGCAGACGCCAGTGAACCACAAAATTGAATGCAGTGCGGTTGTAAATTTACTCTCCCCAAAAATCAGCACCTCAAATGGTCATCGTGAAAGCTGGCGCTGGAGGCCCATAAAGCCACAGAGATGTGCTCAGGGGTTTGCCAAAAAGTGTGCAGTCACAGTAAGAGACCTCCAATTACCATCTGAAAATAAGGCTCAGATTCAGTTAAATTTTAACAGTTGCTCCCCTGTAGCTGTAGGGTTTGTGGTATGCCAGTGTTTGATCTGTTCCACGAACTGCATTTTACATCACTGTTCGATTTTGTTGCTCAGCAAGAAATGCACAATTTTTGCATTTTATGCATTACTGCATTTTATCCTTTCATTTCTCAGTAAAAATACCGTTCTAACGACAAATTCAAAAGCATTTTACGCAATTTTATGGCTCATTAGTATTAATTTGTTCGGTGTAATGTGTACAATTTTATACCATTTGCTATCATCCCAGTAATGGCTCGATTTACAGGTAACGTTAGGGCTGGACTTTCAAGACGGTTCAAAACGGTTCTGTATGTCAAATGTTATACTTGTTGCCTGCATTTATTGTATTGTCCATTGTCACCGCAATCGTTTTATAATCGTCCTCACATACAGCGGTAATAATGGCTTTTGTATGAGTGGCGCCGAGCAGCTGGTTTATGGGAGAGCGTGTGCTATACGTAATTAATGGTGCTATTGAGTTCATGCTGTAATGCGGCGTTCAAGCAGAGCTAAATGACTCTGATTCGTGTCCTTATGCGGCTGTAATTTTGCCCACCGACTGTTGTAAAGCAATTACTTACACTCCTGAACTCAGTGCTCAGACATGTGCTGTGTGTTAAATATCACCGGTGTGAAAACATGGTTGTCTTTATAGTCATTTAAGCTCTTAAAAGCCTTTGAAACAGTTCGGTCTTTAAAAGCAGGTTAAGCTGACCATAGAACATTCACTCTTAGGCATAATAGTAGAAAGTCCATATTTTCTCAGCATGTTAATGTTAAACCCTTCTGTCTGACAGTCTTGTGCTTGGAATAAAATCTTTGGCAATAGTAACGTATGCTATAGGTGTAGACAAGCAGTCTGTAGACGTCATTGTGATATTATATTTTTATTATGTTTTACTAGAGGTTTATAGAACAGATAAATATGCTTTAATTACCTTCACATAAAGTCCTATAAAACACTGGCACAAATCTTTAACACTCACTTGTGGTGATACAGTAAGTCCAGGGTCTTCAGAACACAATATAATTCTGGGATACTTGCATTTAAACCTGGAAATAAAGTTTTTATGGATTTTTGAATTCTGCATTATTTGTAACTTAATCTGTGATGTTAACACCTTTAAAGTGAAACATCACTTTGAATTTTCAGTAAATAATGACTCACACAAAGGGTTACATAATGATATAACTTTTATTTTTAGGTGAATTATCCCTTTAATAAACTTTCAAAAATTCTCTCCATTTAAAAAGGCAAAATAGGTAATTGAAAAAGTTTGTTCCAAAAAGGTTCTGTCCCCTCTAGGTTCTCCGTCCCCTGAAAGGTCTATAGAGCTCCACAGTTTTTGCATCGCTAATAACCTGCAGAATGTCCCTCAGGTCTCCTCTCCAGAAGAACGGCATGCAGTCAGCCCGTCACTTCAACACACCTCTCAGTGGACGAGGAACCAGGCCAAGATAAGCAACAAGCGAGGATTAATAAACTCCAAGTACAACGTTCTCCAGGAAAAAATAATAAATAAATATTGTGATTTACACACTGGTTGGAAATCAAGTCAGGCATTGCACCAAATTATGCTATTACCGTGTCTTTGTGGACTGGAAAGAAAAACCAAGATGGAGGAGGTTTTCAACAGATGATTTAAAAATGATTGCTCTTCCCAAGAGACATCTCAATGAAGATCTCTGCTCCAGGGGAAATGTATGGAAAGGTCATCATGAAAGTGCAGCCTACACCTTTCCTTCTTCCCCAACTGTTTTAAACAGAGGCCGGCCTTCAGTTTTGCAGGTGTTGCTATGCTGTTGCTAAGTTGCTTATGAGACCTACTGGTCACTATTATTGATCCCAATTGACCTAAAAACAAACAGAGTCATGTGGAATGAACATTTCTGGCATCAGACGATGAAATTATAGTGTTCAACCCTAAGCCTACAGGTGCTCTTAAAATGAATGGAAATCAGGTATCTGCTCTGACCAAATTCATTGCATTTTAAAGTTGGTTTAAGAAACTATTGCCTTTGGTAAAGGGCAGTTTTTCTCCACACCACAACTGAATGCAATTCCACTGTGCTGGCAAAAACTCAGGCATTAAGCCAGACTGAGGCAGGATGACTCTTAGCAGTGCCAACACAACACTTACAGGAACACGGCCGAGTGGCTCTTAAGTGCATTTCATAACCAAGAGGCAAAATCAGGTCAAATGAGGACTAAGAAGGCAGCCTCCTTAGGGGCAGATTAAAGAGATAGTACTAAAAAAAAAAAAAGTCAAATCTTCCATGATTTACTCTCATATCATCCCAACCCTGTATGACTTTACACAAAGGTACACAAAGATATTCTGAAGTATGTTTGTAACCAAACAACAACGGCACCCATTAACTTGAAATCCCTGCAGTATCTTACAGCTGCAATCTGTAACTTCTGCCTCTCTACCGCCATCTCTGTTTGAAACACAGAATTGCAGGTTGTACTTTTTATCACGTCAAATGAAGCAAAACTGAGATTTCCTCAACTCAATGATAAATCATTACTTAAACTCACCGTTGGGAATCAGGGTAATGTAAGAAGACAGAACACTGATCTGTTTTGCACTTGCTCAATAACTGTTGTTTTTTTTCATTTTTAACCCAAAAAAGAACTGCAGCTTTAAACTGTTTTATAATATCAGAAAATGACGAGGCACAAAAAGAAACAAAGCAAGAAAACATGCCACTTTCATTCCTCACTAATCAAACACAAGCAATTCTGTTAGAAATAATTGACCGTAATCCTGTTATTCAGGCCGTAATGTTTGACATTTCCAAATCATTTGTGAACCGAGGCTTTAACGATGTCCATGGGGTCCGACCTTTGTTAAATCAGATTGGACAATCCTTTAGACCTTTAAACAGCATGACCCTTGAATTAATAAAGGCACATTTTCTCAGGGGAAACCTGGCACAGAAAAAAAAAACAACCCGTGTATGGAAGTATTTCTGAATCTCGTCCACTCCACAGCACACGATGGCCGTAAGGAGGGAAGGTGGGGTGCGAATTCAAGCGTACGTCCTTAAAGACATCTCAAAAACCCTTACGATGGAAGAAGAGGTTGAGTCATATAGGAAGTAGACTAATCCCTTAGAATTAAACCCCCTCTTAAAAATCAACTTCATATTGTTAAGTTTGCCCACTATGAGCTGCGCAGGGCACGGAAATGCTGACTAATCACTTTCCACTTTCCAAGCAATTTCTATAAACAATGACTTCATCACTAGAACACAGCAGGGCTTAATTTCTCTGAGGAAATAGCGTGCATATTAAAAGTTATTAAACCGCCAAAAATATTTTGATGCTTAATTAGCATATGCTGAAAGTTGAATGACATCTTCCCATGCTAATAAAGGTCAGTTTCCACCAAATGAGATCTTTTCATTTGATGAATCTGTCACGAATGAAGTGTTTACACTCACGCAAATGCGTGTAAGGATCAAATCTAAGCTTTGACCACATTCTTGGACCACATTCTGGAAAACGACGATAACTCCTTAAATAACATGATTGGCTCCAAAGTTCCCATGTTGAATAACTGTGTCTGAGAAGGTGGGGCTGTATGTCTAAATCAAACCCCGTTAAACTTCTGTCTTCCAATATGACTTCAGAAAACATCCCTTTTTACATCAACTGTGACTGACGTTTTCTAAGATAAATTCTCTTTTTCGTGATGACTGGATATATTTTTCATTCTATTATACATTAAATGTAATTATGTTCACTCTTGTCTTTAATGTTTTCAGTTTTTCATATACTAGGAAATAATCAGAAATAAAAATGAATAGAAATAATTTTCTGTAATGTGTTTATTATAATATACTGCATTTATTTCACACCTTGCATCTACTGCGTCAAATTGTGCACACACAAAACTACTTTGAAACTGAAATGTTACCTAGAAGATGCCTAATCCTAAAACCATTTGTCACAAGCCTCAGATCTTCAAAGTAGATCCCATGTTCATCAGAACATTAATGTACTCTGGCCCACCAAGAACCCTGAAAAATAAACTCTGTTAGTGTACAAGCACAAACATCCCACATTGCAAATCTAAATATGATATTGAAACAATTTTAAAACAACAGTTCACCTCAAAAGGAAAATTCTACATAATTTACCCTCATGCCATTCATTTCTTTTTTCAGACAAACAGAATCAGAATTATATTAAATAATATTCTGGCTCTTTCCAGCTTTGCAATGAAAGTGAATAGTGCCTGAGATTTTAAAGCTCCAAAAAGTGCATTTATCTATTTTAAAAGTAATGCAAACAATTTTCTCGGGCAATATTCACCACTGCAAAGTTGGGAACAGCCACAACATAAACATCTGGGATGACATGAGGGTGAGTAAATTCAGATAATTTTTATTTTCAGGTGAGTTAATCCTTTAATTGTTATATTTGTTTAAAAATCAGTGATCAAAACCTTAGGAACAGAAATGATGGGTTTGTACAGCTCCAGATTAAGAGAGGCTGCTGCTCACGCATCAGCTGTACAGGGATCTGCAGTTTGAAGTCTTTTAAACAGCAAGACCTCCTCCACTCGAAACGGGTTCAACCACATGAGCTTTCTGCGGCATAAAACGACCCAGGCACCATGAGAAGCCAAGCGGTTTACAAGCCTGAGGCCCTGCTCACTTCAGCTCTTCTGGTAGGAGAGGAGGTTAAGACTGTGCTTGAGGTTTCAGTACTGAACGGGAGGGGTTTGGAGGGCTTGGCAGGGCTCCTCTTGCTCGGGGGCCGAGTGGAGAAGAGTTTGTCCGGGGCCTGCTGGTTAGAGAGGGGGCCCTGGGCTCCACGCCTTGAGCTTTGTTCAACGAAGGCTCTGCGTTCATCTGCTTCTTGCCCTCTGCACACCGGCCACCTCCTCCTGTTGCCCTCTTCCTTTGAAGGTTGTAGGAGTTCAGGGATGTTTCTGCCCTGCTTTCATACCTAAGAAGGGATGTGACACAAGAACATTTCATTACAGTCCTTGCGGTACATTTTGTGTTTCCTTCAGTTGATCTGTTGAATGAGGTCGGGAGACACTTTGTGATGACAAGCAACAGGAAAAGTAGCAACACAAGCTATTAAAAGTCAATGAGGTAAATATGACTACATTTTTGTTTATTTGATCCCCAAAACCAGTAACCAATTTACAAAAAGATTAAATTTGTTAACATCAGTTCATACTTTTAATGCATTTAAATGCAGCTGTGTTACAATTCCAGTGGAATCTAACAATTTCTACCAATTTACCAAAAATGATTTTGCATGCTGGGTATCAACAAAGTTGTAGATAATAAAATAACCTAAGTTCAAACAAAGAATCTTGATTTTCTCTTGTGAATCTAAGAAGCTGCTTTAAATCAAAGTGCAGAAACACGTGAGAAGAAAAACATCTGCTACCTGTAACCAGATGGGGGCTGAAGAGCAGGAGGGGGGGCCATAAAAACACGCAGCTCTGACCCTCCACTGGCCGTTTCTGCACGGGCTCGTATGGAGATTTGCTACTGTATGTGGCACCATTTCAAATGCACTGTGTGGTTTCACTCTTTGTGATGACCAAGAAAGCCACACTGATCAAGATGAAGACCTGCTGAAAACAAGAGAAAAGCAACAACAGGCCGATGAAGATTTCATGAGCTCATTTCATAACAGAGCAGAAGGCTGAAGCCTGAGGGTCTGACCTTCCATACACACTCACATGCTTTCTGACTTTAGGCCTTTAGCTTTGCTGTTTGAACACGGTGAAAATGAATAAAATGACTCTCTTGTAATATGCAGCTTACTTTAAACCATACATAGGCAAAACACCCAAAAAGTTTATTGTAATGATCTCAAAATTTAAGAACATGGGAAAAGAAATTCAAGCATGTTTAAAAGAAGAAAAGCAGAGCTTTCGTTTGTTTTAATGCACCTTAATTGTTATGTACACGTGTTTTTTGAACTGCATAGTTGTCTAAATGATTCTTATTGACCTGGGCCAGACCTGTTCAACTCTGGTTCTATAGGTCCAGTGTCCTGCAGAGTTTCGTTCCAACCCTAATCAAACACACCTGAATAAGCTAATCAATGTCTTCAGGATTCTTTGAAAATGACAGGCAGGTGTGTTTGATTAGGGCTGGAACTAAATTCTGCAGGACAGAGACCCTGCAGGACTGGAGCCGAGTCACCCTGTTTTACACAGATGAAGACTGCAATATACATTTTCATTGTAACTGAAAGTATAATAGTGATTTTTTTTTAATTGCAAGAAAGAGAAAACAAACCGTAAATGAGTCTTCAGTTCAGCTGCTGGAGGGTCACTGTCCTGCAGAGTTTAGCCATTTATGGAGATCAGCTAATCGA
>JAZGTK010013409.1:0-14332 GCA_036877625.1 Ambastaia sidthimunki | reverse complement strand
TCTGACCTTCAAAAAAATACTGATTGCTATTACACGCAACCTGTGACCTGGTGTAAATGAAGAAAATGACAGATATTAAAACTATATATTTAAACTAAAGGCTCTAGTCTCTGTTTGGTCCTACATTCATCCTTGTATGTGAACAACTGCACAAGATGTTTAGCTGAAGGGCATCTTGCTGACAGGCAACATGATAACTTAAAATAAAACATCTGTTACATCACCTGGAGCAGGTTGATGTTATTTAACACACCTGTGTGGTTTGACGTCATAGGAATGTTATTACTGGCTGTAGGGCAAAAGTAAGACATCTTTCAGTCCACAGTCTAATCGACATCAAGTGTGACCATAAACTTCCTGTAAAATCCTGAAAAAAGCGTATCAAGTACATCCTTAATTATCTGAAAAGCAGTTTTGTGGAGTGCCTTCCCTTAGAAGTGTTTTGAGAACGGGCTGGATTCCAAGCACCATAAAATGTCCTTGCAGAGTTCATCTACATCAGTAGCATACACTTCTTCACATTAAGTTCAGTTATGCAATCTAAGCAGATGCATGCTTTAAGTAGCTGCCTCTTGGTGGCTGTCCACTTCCTCAATCCCTCAGAGAGAGGAAGAGCTTTGGCTGTAGTGCCGAAAGACCAGCTGGTCGTATATTGGTGAACAGGGCTCGCATAGTGGCATCTCTGAGGCTGGAGACTCTGTGATCGAGTCTACTGAGGAGTCTCTGAATGGGGAAGGGGGTGTCAGGGTACCCAGGTCCTCCAAATCTGTGGTCCTGACCGCACACGAGGAGTCGTAAGTGCTGTCGTAAAGACTGGCGGGTGAAGCCTTGCTGCTGCTCCCATCTGCTATCATGCCCCCCGTGATGCCCACTGCGGAACGATGGTTGGTGTTTGCTGTGGCCACCACATCTGCGTAGGTGGTGACGGAGGAGGGGTGTGGCCTCTCTTGTGGGTGGTGCCGGAAAGAGGGGGAGCAGGGTCTGGGGACCGGAGGGGCGGAGGTAATGGTCGTTCCGGTTGGTGAACCCGGCAGCATCATGCTGTTGAGCTCACTGATGTTGGCTGTAAACCGATTGACAACGCAACTGATCTGATCCATGATGGAGGTTTGGGGCGGGCCACCGTGATGCAAGCGCTCCGTCAGGTAGGAGGGCACAGCCACTACTGGTATATGTTCTTCATCACGGTCTTCCTCCACGCACCTCTGCATAGGCGTCGACTGGCACCCGGTTGGCAGGGAGGAAGGGGTGCAAGGGCGGTAGGTCACAGGGTAGCGCTGGTTTTTCGGAGGTCCCTCATATACCAGTTTTAACCCTGTGTCGGGGGGCCGCTCACAGCCCTTTGAGAAGGGCTTAATAATAGCTGTCTGATTGGCTTCTTCCTTCTTTTTAATGTGGATGGAAATCCGCTTCCACAAGTTTGGCCTGTAACCTCTCTCGTTCTGTGCCCAGGTCACCGTTTTGCCATTTGAACTGTGTAAAGAAAATACAACATATTAGCTCATGGTTCCAGTTTAAATATATGCTAGTCTGTGACATCACAGTGTAACAGCAAGAGGGAACTAACCCTGCATTACCCATCTCAGCCCAGCCATTACAACAGCAATTACCACCCCTATCCGGTTCTTTACGTCAAACAGGAACTCTTTAACTCTCAATGCCCCCGAGACCCATCGACCCAAATGCATGAAACCTCAGAGTTGTTCCAGGAATAATTCGCAGGCAGGGTAATTGGTTGGGGCTCTTTTTCTCTTTCGAGGGGAATATTGGCTTTTTTTAAAGTGTGCTCAAAAATATGCTCAGTTTGGGAGTTGATTCATTTTCAGTCTAAACTCATTTACATCCTCAAAAGCAAACTTTTGGCAGGCATTACTGAGAGATAAACAGATTTAATGTGAGCTTTATTTATTTATTCATTTTGTCAGGACTGGCTTCTTCTGCAACGGAGGCAGTGACTGCCCATCATCTTATTACAAAGAGGCTAAATAAGGATTTTCAGGAAAAAAAATAATTGCCATTTCATGCTTTAATATCCTTAAATTCATTCAGTGTGAATCCAGTCCAATTAAATGTAACAGTTTCAAAAAAGCATAGAGGAAAAGAAAAATGTTTTTGGTCAGTTCAAATTCAACAGAAAAACAGAACAAACTCAATTCTCTGCTTTAAAATCTGCTGTTAAGATCTTAAAGTGCTTGGTACTGTGTAGCCTTTGGTTGTGTTTGACTGTTGCAGTATATAGTATGTATATATAGTATATAGTATGCATATATTTCTATATTCATAAATGTACCTGATGACTTACATATTATTAAACATTGCACATTATACTGTTTGGAATACTGTATCCCACAATGCAAGATATGCAAGATATAATATCAGACTTAATAATATCAGAATTTATAATTAATATCAGCCACTATTTTGAACATCTCTTTCTTTAATCATATTTGATCAGACTGAAAATCCTGTTATCAAAATTGCAAAATAACTATATACGTGTAAAAACAGTGTAGCGTACCTAAGTTTGCATCCTGTACAAATGGCTTGTGTTTTGCTGACTATGAAAAAAAAATGTGGGCAGTATGCAGTACGTACTACACATTTAGTGTAGCTTGTACTGCTTTCCAAATATAGCTGTTCATACTAACCTGACAGTTTCTGTGCCAGACGGTCGCCGTCTGAACAAGTTAGCCATGCTGCTGGAGCGGCTAGCCGCTGAGGCAGCTTTCCCGTCACCCACGTGCATCCTCACAACGGTCGACGTGGTAAACGCGCTGCGCACGTTCCTCTCCGGTTTGGCCAACATTATGTAGACCTTGGGTACGAACATGCAGCAAAGCGCAGTGGTTGCGCTGAGGCTCACAGAGAAACACATGGTGATTATCTTGTAGTTTGAACCGAAATATATCGGCACGAAAGCTAGCCAGATGATGCAGGTGGTGTACATGGTGAAGGCGATATATTTGGCCTCATTGAAATTGGCGGGAACGTTTCGGGTCTTGAAGGCGTAGAAGGTGCAGCTGAGGATGAGCAGCCCGTTGTAGCCCAATGGCGCCACCACCCCGAGCGTGGTGGTATTGCAGATGAGGTGCACCTCCTTTATGGACGGGTAGTCGTAGATCACTTGTGGAGGTTCCATGATGAAGAGGGCCACGATGATGCCCAGCTGAATGAGGATGAGAATGAAGGCAATGACCAGCTGGGCGCAAGCGCTCATGAAACGGGGTTTTTTGGTGCAGATTTTCTTTTTGCTGCCCGCGAGGATGCGTGCTATGCGGTTGGTCTTGGTGACCAGGGCGGAGTAGCTCATGGCGGGCGAGAGCCCGATGCCCAGCCTCTGAAGGTAACAGTAAACCACGTGTGGCTTGGCGATCAGGCAGAAGGTACAGAGGTACCCTAGGCAGATACCAGCTAAGATGATGAAGCACAGCTCTCTGCTGGAGGACTTTACCACCGGCGTATCATGAAACCTGATGAAGACCAAGGTGACGAAGATGGTAGCGAGCAAGCCGAGGCAGGCAAAGACCACAGCAGCGATGGGCTCAGGATCTCCCCATAGAAGATACTGGACGGGGATGCGTTCACAACCTGTGGAACATAAATGTGAAGAGCTTATTGTAATTCACTTATTGAAAGCTTGAATTAAATATCTATAAGCAGAGACAACATTATTTATTATCATAATATAATAATTGTTTAAAATTATAAGTCTGTGCTATTAAAATGTCTATAATTACTCAGAATCACTGACGTGTGACATTTACAATTGAACACTACATCCTTATGAAGCTTGCATAGTAAAACTTGCAGAAAAATTACAGTACGATTGTATGAAAAACAAAAAAGGGTAAGCAACAAACGAAACCATCAGTTCAACCAAGCATCATACATTATGCATCAGATACTGGCATCAACAAGAACTGATAAATTTAGCATGTGTGATTTGCATAAGAAGACAGTAAATAAGGGCTAAGCTTCAGTCACGTTACTGATAGTCTTTAATAAAATTTATATGATGAGTATATAGAGGTTTATGCCTCTGTAGATGTCCTTTGTGCTCTGTTTTTTAAAAAGAAATAAAATGTTAGGCTGGGAATTGAACTGAGGTCTCAATGCTTCCTTAAAACAAATTAAAAGGAAGATAAATTATAATTATTTGCATGCAAAGGAAACATGAGGGGCTGCGTAAAAAATTACATTCAAATTCACTGGCCATAAACTAGTTTATCAGAAACGAATCAGAAAACTCAAAATCACCTGCTAATAAATGTCAGGAACTGACATTAAGGATCATGCATGAATACTGGAGAGAGCAGAGCTCTCAGTAATGTACTGCATGCTGGCAGTCTACTGCTTTGGGGCTTAAGCTTAACAACCATCCTGGAACACACTGAAGGGACCCCCTGCCAAGCCCAAATCTCTGTTCCTGGCATTAAGTTGCTATGGTCCAGATTCTCAAATAACGCTCTGTGAGATAAATGGGTCTCCTATGCTATTCGGTGACCCAGATACAACACACTTATATCACACGCTGTGGTAGAAGATGAGAAGCTCATACGGAGAGTTTTTGAATCGTGGGTGAAAGACAGCTGTTCTTTTAAGCCAATCTTGTGTTCGGAACTGTGCGCTACTGCACAGAGACTTCCAGATGAAGAACGTTGTGTTCGGAAGCTGAAGATAGAATCACCTGTGAGGTCATCTGTAGGCCAGGATCCAAGCTCGCATGCACGGCAGGTGTATTCGTCAAAGACAAACTCGTTCTCTTTGCATGGAGTGCAGGTCCAACAGCAGCTCACCTCACCCTTACGAATCACCTAAAGGGGGCAAAAGGGTGAATAAGTTAGGGCTGGTTGTCATAGCATTGCTATGCAGTTGCTAAGGTGTTGAGAGTGGTTACTGCATGGTTTTGTGCTTAGTAAAGGGATGTTATATATTTTCATCTTTGCTAAGGCATTCTGGGTAGTTGCTCTAGTCAAAAGAGCCTACCTCAATATTTAAACTAGACTGACAGACTAAACAGACTCACCAAGTGACTTCCTGTATAATTGAATCAGAGGAGTAATATATTTACTCCCTTTCTGTATATTTTTGTGTATATATTTACAGCCTTCCTGTAGCTCAGCTGGTAGAGTATTGCGTTAGTAACGTAAAGGTTGTGGGTTCGATCCCAGGGAATGCAAGTACTGATAAAAAAAAAATGTAAAACAAATGTACACATTGAATTCACTGCAAGTCACTTTAAGCGTCTGCCAAATAAATAAATGTAAATATTTAGAATATACAGAATCTGTTATTTTATTGATATGGACTTCCCATAGTCTTTATATACATGTGTGTGTGTGTGTGTGTTGTGCAATAAAAACAGCCATTCATTCACATATACACTGACATCACACGCAGTTGCTTCACTGTTTTCTCACCTTGATCTGAGCTTTTTCACAGGGATCACTGCATACAGATCTGATGATCGTGCTGCTATTGGCCCAAATCTCCTCGTCGTCCATCTTTAGCCCACTATTGTCCCAGCTGCCCACGTGGATGTAGCTATAGTCTTCCTCACTCATCTGCTTAAAGTTCATAATCTCATATCTAGTAAAACACATAAACATAAAGACACATTATAAATCTCTCATCACAGTTTCTTCAAAAACCATTCAGTGTGTAATAAAGGATATTGGGCTTTTGAATTACTTGACAGTGACATAAAAAGGTGTGTCAATCCAGTACATTCATATTCGTTTGGGAAGTAGCTTGGAAACACAATCTGATTTCTGTTTGGAACAGGAAATGAAAGATTCCTACCTCCCAGGGGAGTCTCCATTCTCATCAAACAGCACCACTTCTCCCGAAACTCCAGTGAAGTTTGTTCTCATGAGGAATTCTAAGAGTTTACCTCCATCAATCGGCCGCATGGCTTCACAAAGACCCACGTACCCGGGACACAGAGCTTTCTGCATGGCATGAAGGCCGTAGGCCATGGAGTAGATGGCATTGATCACAAAGCCCATCTTTGTGTCCTGAGCGTACTGGTGTCGCAGCAACTCTTTCTCTGTAAGTTGGTAACAAATAATACACTTGATGCATTTTATGTCTTTAAAAATTGTGTCAAAACTACAATGAATAAATAGAAGAATGCAGTTATTAAATCTGAGCGGGCATGTCTACATACAGGGAATACGTGTTTTTTAAACCAAACAGATATAGCTGCGGACAGAAAATCTTCAAAATGGGGCGTGAACTCCAAAAGTGGGCAGCACCTCCAAAAGGGAGTGGCTAGGGTTGGGCGTGTCATGTCTATGTGACAACGGGAGCAAGCCACGCCCCCTTTTAGAATGTTTTATTTTGGAGTTTCTCGCTCCATTTGGAGATATTTAGGCTACAGTTATACCCATCCCCTTTCAAACACCCATGTCTTAAAGTTAAAACATCAGTGTTTAAATACTTTCTCCAATCCTAGCTTAATATGCAGAGACAACTATGAATTGGCCATTTGCACATCTGAACCAAAAGCAAAAGTCTCATTGTGGTGTAAAAGTGTATTAAACTCACTGGTGCAGGTCTTGTTGTATTTGGTGCTCTCTTGTGGATGCCCCTTCAGTCGACACTGAAAACGATGCTGCCAGAATTCAGGAAACCAGGGGTTCCGGATGTTGGTGTCAGGCTGCAGGTTTAGATAGTAGTCGTCAAACCAGGTGACGTAGGCAGACTGTAGCTTGATTGTGATCCCTCCTGCAGCCTCTCTCTGAAACCCGTCTGTGACATCATAGCGATCCGCCCAGCCATCGCTGTGGTGTGATAGAAAGTGAGAAATGAATCACAGAAATTCTCTTTATGTAATAAATTCCATGGCCTACAAATTGGGAGGCAGACAGGGAGCCTCCCAATCCACACTGACCCACATAAAGCAAAGCCCAGTAGTTGTGACCAGGTTGTATTATGAATTAGGTCTTCGGGACACAGCCAGACAGTATTTCACACTGACAGTACTGTGATAGACTATGTGGCACAATAAGCTTCTCTATGAGATGCATGTGGTAAACTCTCAAAGGATATTCTATTGCGTAGCAAACAGATCTTTGGATCAAAAGGGATCAGCTTTGTGTTCTTTCCTCGGTTTGTTTGTCTGTCCTGCAGGAAAATGCAGATTATGCTGGGAGCTTTAAAGTGGTAGCTTAGGTTACTAGCTGGTGCATCAGCTGGTTGACTAGTCACCATGATCCAAAAACCAGCTGACAGCTGGTTTGTTACTGGTCCAAGGTAGTCTACCAGCCTGGAGCAGCTAGGAACCAGTTTAAACCAGATTTCCCATCAGGCTGATTGTCTATTTCCTCCTCTTTCAAACACACAAGTAGACACTTTTCCATCTACTGTACAGGTTCGTCCACTTCCTAAACTCACAGTGCTGAATGTTGCACAACTCAGCAGTGTGTGGGAGGTATCATTTTTGTTCTCATGGTAGGTAAGGAGAGGCTTTCATAACTTGTCCTTGGAGGCAAAAGCAATGGGAGGGTAAACAGAGAGGGGCATGTAAGCAGGAGTCTGAATCATCTAGCGCAACAGAGCCGAACAGCTCAGTCAACCCACACACTGACCCCAGCGGTCAGCTTCCTTCTGCCCACTGCTGCTACAGCAAAACTTAAAAAGACAACAAAATGCCAAAGCTAAAGGCTCTGCAGTCTTTCCAGAGACGTCTGAAAGCATTTTACAGCAGAAGAAAAAATCTTTTCTTATTGCACAACCAGTGCTCGGAAATGTATTGATTTACGATTATATAAAAACATTTACAAGTCATAGGAGAGCGAGAATTGTTTAATAGCATCTCTGACTTGAACTTCAGAAGCAAAAATGCTGGAAGAATTAGGAAGAAATTTGGATTTGCATGAATCTTTGAAATGTCAGTTTCAATGAATTCCGTGATTCAAAACGATTGCATCATCGCTCAGAAACGTTGTCTCTAACTTGGCAACAATGGTTTCTCTGATTGAACAAAAAACCCTTAAGACATTTCAGAGCAAATACCTAAATATTAAAATATTTATTGAATTCTGCAAGAAGGCTGGAAAACATTGAGATGTAACTATACCATCCAGCCCAGTGTACAAGTAAATGGTGCAACAGAAAATGTATCAGGTTTTAAACCGTTACATAATTATTTTTATATGCAACAATGAATTTATAAAGCATTAAAAAGTTTATTTTTATTTTTAATGAGAACAGAATAGAACATGTTTTAGTGAATATGTGATTTATCGCATGATGTTTCAGGCAAAATATGTTTTGTGGGCGTTTCATATTTTGGAATACAACACATTCTACACAAATCAAAGTTTTAATTTGTTATCAATTATCCCACAGTGGAATGACACACACAGAATTGTGTGAGAAGCTGCTGTATTAGAGACAAAATTAGGTTGCATTTTATCCTTCTCCTGAGGGAGAATCAAATTAACCCTTATCAGTATTGGATTGGTCAATAGATAACATCTCAATAGACAACAAACAACATAATACAGCCTCCTTACACTACACAGATGACAGATGGCTGGGAATGAGTAAATAACAAAGTCATTCACTCATGAAATGATGGAGTGTGGATATTTCTGTTTTTTATAGCTGTTAATTGGAGGCTGGACAGTGTTGGTACAGTTTGTGGGGCATTATGGGTAGCAATGAAATCAACAAGAAAATGACTTTTATTTTGGTATATTTTTTTGGATATTTTTTATTTTTGGTTTTTATAAACAATGTCTTGAGACAATATATCATTTTTGCTGCTACACATAAATGAAAGAACTGGAACACAGACACAGTGTCCATATTCTCACTGAACCAAAAAAACATCGCTTGGCTAGATCTTCCCTGGAGCTAGTGTCTGACACCTCATCAAAAACACACACACACACACACAAAATCAGTCACCCAAACATACACATGTACACACTCACTGACACACCTATAAACATGGCATCTTCTTTCAGCCCAAACAGACTGTCTGGAACACCCAGAGACCCAGAAGCAGAACCCTGACACAATTTCTGAAATAGATCCTCTTCAAATATTCACAAACGTCATGAATAAAGAAAACACAGGCCCTCACCACAAAGCAATGCCATTAGTGTGTTAGCTTTTACCAGATACAATAGAGTGATGACATCTGACCATAGTTTTATTTAAAAATTTGGGGTCTTGAAAACTTTGAAAGCCATCAGTTCACCTGAAGTAATAATGAAAGTTCTGGGTAACTTTTGATAGTCCACTTCAGACATTCTACTAAATATAAGTTACTTTGCAACTAGCAGTCATTAGAGTATCAGTACTATCTGTTCTCTATACTTCTAAAGGAAACAAGATGGCGGCTGTGGCCAATTGGTTAGAAAAAGTGGTTCTCAACTTTTTGGAACTGAAGCATCTCCTAATATATGGCACAGGTGATGAAATTAGCCATAAACTTCTTATCACTGTGTGCTCGTACCGCAGGTCACGATGTACTGACAGCTAGCGCTATGCCTCATTCATGCATTTTTTCATTGCCGTACATTCTACTCGAGAAGAAAAAATAGGCTACACTGATACCTAAATGATGCTTTGGCTGTGTCTGTGTCTTAAAACCCACCTGTTGAGAACCACTTAGTTATAGAGTGAAACTCTGGTTTAACTCTGAAGGTCACTGGTTTGATTCTCAATGCTGACAGAACCGAGGTGCTCTTGAGAACAGCAATTTACCTCCAATTGCTCCCCGGGTGCTGTAGTGAATGGCTGCCCACTGTGTGTTCTCACTACTCACTAGTCCCAATGTGTGTCACTAACTAGAATAAATTAAATGTAATTGGACCAATAATTGGACCAATACCAATTATGGGTTACCATAGTTGGCATGTAGTTCCAAATGAATAAGAGTACTACCCTCATGTTATTCCAGAACTTTATGAATGTGGACCACGAGAAAATTTAGAAAAATGAGGAGTTGCTCTCTTCTATTAAAAGTGGATGGAGACCACAGGCTCCAAAAACGAATAAAAGCATCATTAAAGCATCATACTCATCCATGTGTCTTTTACGCTGTAATTCAATTTTATTGTAATTCAATGTACTGTTTCATTTAATAATTTACTACTATTTGAAACTAACTAAATCAAAATTCAAAACCTCACAAAATTATTCTCAAGAGAAGAGAACAGAAATATTCCAACATTATTATTCAGAGCTTATCCTCAAGTCTCTGTACCTCCTAAACATAGATCTTAAAAACTTTTTGTTTGTGTTTTAAACACATATTCTCAAAAATAAACTTTCTTCCTTTCAATACTGAAGTCCACAGGCAAATGTTAATGTTTTCTGTGTCCCTGTGTGTTATGCAGATAAAAGGCCTATTTTTATAGAAAGAGGGAAGATAGACATTTGTAAACCTGAAATTTGGTTTACCTTGTTGAAATATAGCACAAGTGGCCACCAAACATTTTGACAATGACAGTATTTAAACTTTCTGACGACATAAATACCTCATCTGAAGTATTAAACTGAATGTTTTTAACACTAAACTTCACTTTTAAGGGATTATGAAACTGGCTATGAGTCCAACAATAAGTGAGTGTTTAATTATCAACCTAAAGAAGTTCAGAACAGAGTCAGATTGGAGGGATTATTCTTAGTTTAATATATCAAAGACGTAATACATTATTTCAATCTTATATATGCACAAGCATTTTATTAATGGAACAGTGAGAATTGAATTGGGGGTGAAGCTAAAAATAGGTAATTTAGATGTCACATTCCAGGAGATTAAAACGGGAAGAATGATCTCTTACTTCACTTCCCACTATGAATAGCATGTAGGAATTTTTCAACATGTTGATGTCAATTCAAATGCTTGAACTAATAAGGAATCTTTGAAGCCTGAATGTTTTAAAGAAGAGTTGTTTTTCTGTCACTCATTAAATGGTCAATTAGTAATCTTGCACAAATACCTCAAATTTCTCTGAACCTGTTTGTCGTCTCAGAGGAGACAGATGTTACAGTATTAGTTCAGTGTCATAGCACCTCTCAAGACTTGATTAGAAAACAAACAAACTTACATTATTATGACATGAAACTGTCTTCACTAAAACACTCAATAATCACATACCTTATTTTAGAACGGGATCACTGTTATGATCACTGATCACATTATGAAGATGATGATGAAGAAGATGAGGATGAAGATGATGTCAACAGTTGTGGTGACAACAGACTGAAAGATGAGCCTTGTTTCCATGTTTCGATCTATCTTGACTTGACACACAGACACACACACACACTTAAGCAAATTATGATGAACAGATGTGGGTGGACACATCTGTTATACGCTGTGGCCTTATGTGACAGGCAATCTGTGTGGAGAAAGTGTTAGATGAACACAAGAGAACAGCCTGTAAGGATACATAATATGTGGAGACCAGGACTAGTTGTCACAAGAGGAAACTGTAACAATGTAAAATTAGGGAAGGGTTCAATTATATAATAAGGACAGAATTTAAATGCAAGGTTGTACTGTGTTCTTAGGACGAGGGTTTGTTTCATAAATGTCAGGTCAGATAAGCTGTCACATATTGTGTTGTTATTTTACACAATTTATGGCAATAATGCTGAAAAGTTCCTATAGCTTTTTCTGTAGCTATAATTTTAGAGTATGTGCGTATACAGATACTGACTTACAAAAATAAACCGCCTATGAGAAATATTCACTAGAGTAAAGTGTGTGGCAACCAGGCCCGGTTCTCCTACACAATATCTCCCAAGTATGCTGAGTTATTCCTGCAGCACTGAGTAATATACATGTACAGTAGCCTCTAGCTTTTTAATACCACCCACATATCAAGAAAAGACACAGAATTTGTTTTCCAAACCTGGCAGTAGTGCCTACCACAGCTCACAGCCATCATTTCTTGCATTCACTTTTGTGGGAAAGTTTCCACCAAGAATATAAAGCCAAATATAAAACCTAGAGTACATGTTTTAGGCTACTCACCTGCCAACCAATAGGAACTCCCCAACGAGGCGGCGCCGCCTCATGGCCATGAGGATGCCCCGAACGGTCATGCCCTCACAGAAACAGGCCACCACACGGGCTTTGGGCAAGTGGCTTCTGAGCTTATCAAGTAGTCTGTCAAAACTCTGCTCTCCAGAATTACTGTAGATCTTGTCAGAGTGGGCGATACAGATTCCCTCTTTGGCAGCCATGTCTTTGAAGGCCTCCATCCCACTCTCCCCATAGTTCCCTGAAGATTACGAGATTGAGTTTGAATGATTAAGATTAAAAGATGTTTAAAAGCTCTTTCTTTTATTTGTTAAAAGTTTGCATTTGTTTAAAGTTTAATATTCGAAAGTTAAGTTTTATTTTCACTTAAAGATGATTTAAGGGACAGTCAAGATTTATTATTAAACTTTTGTAAGTTTAATAATAAATCTGTTACTTTAGTTTTTGTAAACTAAAGTAACAGTTTAAGGCTGGAGTTAAACTCTGACACTGGCCTTCTAGGAGCAGGATTGACATCAATGATCTAAATTTAACTGGTATGAGCAAAAAGCATCACATGGTTTTTAATCCTGGTCCAGTGAACCCACTTCACGTTTTGTATGTTGCCCTTATCTGACACACCCAGTTCAGTGAATCCCCAACTTGGTGAATGCTTCTTTTTTTATTGAAACAAATCACCTTTTGTGTTCTGTGAAATTAAGGAAATTATACACGTTTGGAACATCATAAGTGTGAGAGAACTGTTCCATTAAACAATTTATAGTTCTGTTTAATTAAAAGTAAGAAAACTAAACGTGTTTTACTTTGTTTTTACTTTGTTTTCTGTAATATATTCAGCCAGGAACATAAATAGGATTTCAGTTTTTATAATTGTTAGACCAGCTAACGAAAAACAGACTTCAGTGCCCTGTTTCACGAAGCGTCAGGGGTAAACTCCCCAATTTACATAAAAAGGAGGTCACCTACTTTGTGTATGAGGAATTTTCCCAGTCTTTACACATTTTCTGAGGTGTGAATTTGATACATTGGCAGAGATGTCTCGATAAAAGCCTAATATGTTCGCAAATAAATCATGTTATTTTCTCCAAACCAAAACACAAGATGCTGATGACACCAACGATTATAAAGGAATTAAAATGATACAACAAAAATTAACAAGAGTAATCAAGTGATGGAGTTTTGCTATAATAAAGCTCAGTAGTGTAGTTGTTAATGGTCTGACATGGTAAATTAAAGGTTGCAGGTTCAGATCTCATGGAGGTGATATGTGACCTGGAGAGTTACTGAGATCCCCCATCACCACAGTGTCCTAAAGGAAAACACTTAAGCAAAGGCTGCTATTTGCATTCCAGTTGTGTCTTGACAGGGAGATTAAACTGTGTTTGCATGGTGATAACTATCCATTGCTGTTTATTCTAACATAAGTTTTAAGAAACCTGAGTGTGTGTGTGTGTGTGTGTGTGTGTGTGTGTGTGTGTGTGTGTGTGCGTGTGTGTGTGTTGCACATCCATTTATGTTTATCCATTTATGTTTATAACAGTTATGTTTATAACTATAAAAGTCTTTTGAAAGTGTACTTCCAAATGTGCCTGTCTCTGTCCTCAGGGAAAACCTTTTAAAATCTTTCACTCCCTTCACTCCATGCTAGTTTGATGAATTAATTCACACGCTTATGCTGTGCAAAAACTTTGCCAGAACAATCTGTCTCTGATAAAAAGGGATATGTAATTTAAAAAATATCCAGACATTTTTTCTATATAGGGTAGAAAACAAATGGCATGTAAGCCAACTGTTGGTTTTAGGAAGTAATAATAAGTGCCTTAAATTCCTCATGTAAAACATGGATCAATAGAAGTATATTTTGATGACCTCACCTCTGTCTCCCTCCCACAGAAAAACAGACGGTGCTAAAATGAGAAGTCTTTAAACTGTGTGTTCAACCAGTAAAATTCATTAAACACCCACAGCCAGTAAAAACAGAGCAAAAGATGTAAATTATCATCATGATCGCCGGTTCAGATAATGATTTCAGTTTGTTCATGAGGCCAGAAAAGGCCAAAACAAAAGCACGGTAACACAATACCTGAGTGTCTGTTTATTATTCTCTCTCTGTGCTGTATGCAGAACATCATTGTGAGGGTTTCTTTGAACATCAAAGACACTCTTGAACACAATGAATCATAGACAAACTCAACTACAGGAAGAATGTTGCTTGACACCGATTGAATATCTGAATGGACTTAGTTTGAAGGGAATCTTTTGAATTTCAATGTCTTCGGTAAATCGGGGGTGCTTGTTTCAATTTTAAATTGATTTTGA
>JAZGTK010013408.1:0-14332 GCA_036877625.1 Ambastaia sidthimunki | reverse complement strand
ATATCCAGTAAGCAATAAACATTGGTTGATGAATGCAACTTTGTGTCAGGCTTTTCAGTGTTTAAATACATAAATGTGCATTTGACTTGCTAGATGATAATCTTTTTTCAAAGTTGTTTAGCAGGTCCCATTTTCACACCTACACTACATTCCATTCTTGCTTTGAAACAGGGCAAATGAATTATAAGAAAGTTTATTTTCTTATATTTAAAACAGCTCAGAAACATTGAGATGCTTTTAAGATGCTAATACATGTTAATGGCAACAGTCATTATTATTAAAGTCACTAAATGCAGAGTTTGAATCAGGTGACCATGTTTTGTGCTACAGTTCTATATTATCTTAATAATTTCTCTTATTCAGTTACTGTAGAAAATGTTACTGCAGTTCTAAAAAATGCTGTAAAAAGATAATAATTTGGATTCATATATTAGGAAAAAACTATTTAATCCTGCTCTCTCAGGATTATGAAGCAATATCAGAAATGTGCCGACATAGCTTATGCATGCTGCATCTGAGTTACTTGTGTCTTGGGACAGTTAAAAGTTCACAACCACTTACTCCCACACAGTGATCCATGAAGCATGAATCTCACACACACAAGAGACATGGGCTAGAGAAGATTTCTGTCACTACATGATTTTATAATTTTGCAGTTGACTGTTTGACAAAACATCTGCATACAACCAGACTGGTATTATTGCAAATGGCATTAGCAGACATTTGTTCCATGCAATGACACAAGAACAATGCCAATGAGACAGCTACTATGGCACAATGTCTGATCTTAAATTATGGCAAAATGTTCTGTGGTAATTTTCAACATTTTCTGTGGTTATGCATGCAAACTATTGGCATTAATCCCTATTCAAATCCTACTATTTCCTATTCAAATAGTCTAAAGTAGTCACTGATTCTACAATTTAAAACAGTTTTCCAGAATAGCTACATAATCTTCAATAAATTTTCTATAATAATTCTAACCTTTTAAAAAGAAATAAAAACGTATTTCAAAGCTATCTATGCATTGCTTAATATTTTGAACTTTGAAGTCATCACTGAACATTGGGCTGTGACATTCATACAAATGCAAATCTCATGCCTGCACATAAAATCTTCCAAACCAGCAGATATTTCATCTGCCATCGTAATCTGCTTTCAGTAAAGCCAAGCATCTGAAGTTTTTGTGGAAAAACAAGTCAAACTGAAATTTCTCAGGAAATGATATGAGTGGATCAGAGTGTCTGTATGATTAAGTAACCAAAGTCAATCTGCATCTTTAACTTGTGATTACCTTGAGTAACCTTGCTTGTAACCATAGCGACAGACAACATGAGTTAATATCAAGACTTTGTATTGCGTCATTAAAGATATAGAGTGTTTAATTCAAAGTTTCAGCATTCAAGGACACTCCAGTGGCTTTGATCCTCTCTGATATATGATCAAAAACTCTCCATGGAGTTCCATGGCTGTCCACTTCATTTTTCCTGTATTTCCTAACACTTAATAAAGTTCCGAATACAAGTTCGGAAGGAGCCTGATCCATCCGTCCTGTTAATGTAAGCTTACACTATACGGTAAGTAGCTGATCTATGTCCAGTGACAATTTCTCCAGCATCTTCCCTCCAACCCTTCTCCGGTATTAATGGCACCTACCTTTTCCTCTAAAGAAATAAGATTCAGCACAGAAACTAGAGGAATGTCTCTCTTTTTAGAACAGAAAACACTATTAGTCTCTTTGGTGACACCCAGTACAAGTTAACTACAGCAGTTTGAAATAGATTTTTAAAAATATTTTGAGAATTCCAGCTTTCTGATATGCAATGCAACTTTAGGCAGTGCAACATCATGAATGGTAGCTTACCACACCCAAACAGGTGGATTATGGCAAAAGTTAAATTCAGCAACTTAAAATATAACACTGTGCTAAATATTTACACTAACATTCTTCACAATTCCCAATTTTTTTATAGTCAATCATACAACAAAAGCAAACAAATAAATAAAACTTACCAAATCATTTACCCATATATTAATGATACCTTTTAAAATTATTTATTCCTTTAATTGATCTGTTGGATAACTAGGCTGTAATGCTGTATTTTAAGTGCTCGCAGTGACTTATTTAGCCACACTAAGATGTGCTGTCCCCTACTGGCAATAATGCCCCATAAATGTCACAGCGTTGTGCAGCCTGTTAGTGACCGCGCTACACAAAGCAGCGTGTTAGTGACCGCGCTACTAAACTGACAACTGCTGTTAGAAGAAATTGCACTGCAGACGAAGTGAAAAACTTAATTCAAAACCAATGTCTGTTTACATCGCCTGTTGTGCACTTTTAACAAGTGACCAAATTCGATTCATGTAGGTTATTATGGACATACACTAACTTTACATCACGAGAAACCGTGACTAACAGATACCTTGAGCATAAACATTGACTAACTACAAATACTATAAAAATAACTATAACAATACTACAAATAACTATAAAAATATATTAAAAAACTATAATAAAGGTGGATAATGCATCGTTTTATTATTACTATTATTATTTATTATTACCTATGCAAAGTTAAATGCAATCTAAATGAAAACATTAGTACCAAAAGATGTGTAAAACTGTAATATTTTAGAGGCTATACAAAAAACATCGCTTTGTCATATTCAAACGTATCATGTAACAACATCCACAATAATTAGATTGTTCGTCTTTAACACCTGAATTTTAAAGCATTTCCTCCACTGTACAAATAATAGAAATGTCTCACCTGTTACGGGATAAACTTTCCCCGCACTTGATTCAGGAGAAACTCTAAATTGTCTTTAAGAAGAA
This sequence comes from Ambastaia sidthimunki, assembly GCA_036877625.1. Taxonomy (NCBI): domain Eukaryota; kingdom Metazoa; phylum Chordata; class Actinopteri; order Cypriniformes; family Botiidae; genus Ambastaia; species Ambastaia sidthimunki. The sequence continues at coordinate 11,496 of JAZGTK010013408.1, read as the reverse complement.
TTTAGAGAAAAAAGAAAAACAGTTTAAAACGATGAAAGATCCAGAACCACATATACACACAGTTTTTTTCTGAGTAAACTTGGTGCTATTTTCCCGTTGCGCTCGCGCCAGGGAAGTGCTGCTGTTGCTGCGCGCGATGCGCTTCCACTATAGAAACCTGCTGGAATGATTCCCGCCCCGCTGCTGAGAGGAAGAGGAGGAGAAACCATCTCCATCACCAGCTGCGAATTACCTGAGAGGAATAAGGGAGCCATAAAAGCAGTTTACTTAATTAAGCATCTACTTTAAATAGAACAATTCGACATGCTGGTGAAACACGAGGGTATTTTGTGATGTCCTTAATCAGCTGTTTCCGTATGCAAATCAAATTTAACTAGGGTAGCTTTAATCACAGTGCTTCGTACACCTACAAGCTTTTCACCAACAGATGTTCAATTATAGTCATTTTATGCTAATAGTTGACTATGGATGAAAACCAAGGGTTAATTAAATTGACCAGGATCAATTTAGCCAGGACTAGTTGAGGCAATGGTTCACATTTCCAAGGCTATATGTTTGCTACTTTCTGTCATAAACTTAGTCCTATAAAGTGATTTTTGACACCTAGACATTGTAAACCCTATACTGTAGGCCAATAAAAAATGCAAGGTTTTATGGTCACCATGTATTTTTTGGAACAGCCTTCCTGTAGCTCAACTGGTAAAGCATTAGGTTAGCAGCGCAAGGCTTGTGGGTTCGATCCCAGGGAATGCTGATTAAAAAAAATGTATACATTGAATTCACTGTAAGTCGCAAGCCTCTGCCAAATGAATAAATGTAAATAAATATTGCAGTGTAATGATTTAACCATGTCATTAATTAAAAAAATTTTTTTCTTAATCTTTAATCAAATACATTAACCTCCTTGACTGTCTAATACACAATTTTTTACTCTCCAACTTTCAACAATCCGATCAATTCCCAAAAGGTTAAATCAAGTCCCGCCCTTCATTTTTTCATTCCAGAAGCCGCTTCACTCGTAGACTATACGTAGACTGTCACTATAAAGAAGTAAGGACCATCACAACTTCTGTTTCATTGTGAGTTTAAGATTGTGACATTTTGCCTCAAAGCAAGGGACTATTTTCCTGATCTATTTTAACACTTTCACAGTGAAAAGGTGAAATTGAAGAGTGCGGTAAACAAAATCAATTAAATAGCTGTCCTTGTTATGGAAACTTATCAAGAATACTGCAGCTTCATGTACCAGAAGCAGCTGGAGGCTGTTATCCTCTGAAAGTGATAAATGCACTACCTTTGAAGTGAGTTTTGGCATAGAAATTTTGTTTATGCATATACTGTCAGACCATCAAAAACAACCTTTTTTATAGAACATTGATGCTGGGCTGACAAACGGTAGCTGAAATATCTAAGGACAAATATTGTTGTTACAGACAGACAGAGAGACGGCTCTTGTGTGGCATGCTGTATGCCAAAAGCACACTGCTTTTGTTATTCCTTCACAGTTTTACTAGCTCTTTTCAAACAAAAACATTTACACACACAAAAATAAAAATATATGCAACATAATGCACTTCCATACCAACATAAAACATTGTTAATCCTATGATGTGACCATGTGCGTGTGCCTGCATGCTAACATGCAAACATTGCTTTTTGCACCTTCTATATAATCTTTTCTCCCTTTTTCGGTTTTATTTCTGGAACAACATTCAAAATAGAAAATTGTAAATAGAATCAACTGCTTTTGCAAGCGCACACATGCACCAGCATATAAACACCTGCACATCAACATAAACACAGGTGGGACTGTAGTATCATTATCCAACAAGCATTTCTCTCTCTCTCTCTCTCTCTCTCTCTCTCTCTCTTTTCTCTCTCTCTAAATGTTGCCGGAGGAAATGGATTGTGCTTTGGGAAAAGTGGCTTTGACATTGTTCCTCACAGTAGTTGGTCATACTTTCTTTGTTTCTCATGAAACCTCTTTTGGTTTTAGCATATCTAAGAATATGGCAAGATAACAGAGGGATTAGCTACCTGAGCAGTCACCTTAAACTCCAAAATAAACTACAGCAAAGCTGTAAACTACAGCAAAGCTGTAAACTACAGCAAAGCTATAACTTCACCCATGTGCCTGGTATTAAACAAGGTCAGTGAAAACTAAAGAAGGACTGATCAGGAATTTTAAGGCCCTCTGGAGGTCAACAGGCCAACTCAAAATCAGGTACACAGGTGATTTAATGCAAGAGCATCTTCCAATGTGATGTCATGCCCACTGCTGTTTCACACCTTGGAAATGGAAAAAAATCAAGACTAGAATGTACATGGGCTATTGCACTCCCCACATATCTTGGTTGAAACAGAAAATATCCATGGACGCATCATTTAGAACTGCTATCTCAATATTTAGGACAACAATAGAATAACAGAATAAATGAGCAAGAAGAAGAGTAGTTTCATAGGTAGACAAGCCCATTTGTGGCATTCACTATTGGCACATATCAGAGGCAACTGACACTGGGAAATTGTAGCAGTGACTGAAAAAGGCAGACCCCTGAAACAATCTAACAGCCAGGATCCTGCTGAACCTCTAAATACAGACAGGAAAGCAAGTAAGTGTTATATAGAGTAGCATCGGGATAATAGAAAAAGCACAGCATGAGTGGACTGCATAGTGATTTCCTGTCAGGTGGAAAATTAGTATGCAATCATTGCTATACTTGCTAAGATAGTATTTCAAAGCACAACACAGCCTGAGATTGCTTTATTAATTATTATTTCCCCAAAGAACTTAGTCTAGATTGGGCCTAATGTGACAAGATGTATGTGTTGTTATGCAGAGTGGAAAATTAAAGCGCATCGTTAAATTCTTAAAAATGTACCATCAATGTTTGAACCTAAATGATCCATATTCCATCAGTGAGGCTAAAGCTAATGGGCTGCTAAAGGAGAAAAGTGATTTGAGGACAGTGTTCATCTGTTGCATAACTAATTTAAGAAATGTTTTGAACCTGCCTTGCTAGCAAGTGCTTTGCCATGATACCTCATTATACATCACAATACTAAAATCACACCGACCAGTGTAAATGTAATGCAAAATGCAATGTAATATCTTTTACAGTATTCAACACAATGAGCAGCATAAAGATCAAAATAAGACAGCAAAGCTCTCACAACAGTAGTGCAGAAACAGTGATAATAGTAATGAACAGTAATAATTGGTTTCCTAAAGGCTTTTTTGCTTGTACCAACAGTGGTGGCAAACGAAGGTCAATGCAAAATGGGTTGAAAATGAAAGTGTTTTTATGATGTCGTTAAATGTCTGAGAAAAGCTGAGGTTTTGATTATTTATTATATTGTGACATATTGTTTCTTCAGTAGCTGAATTATGTGTATAAAAAGTGTATAAAAAAAGTAGTTATGTGTTCCATTATATTGCACTTTTGCTTGACGTGTATTTGTGTTTTAATGTATTCAAATGTGTCTCTGTCTGTCTTATTAATGGATGAGTTTTGGAGACTGCTGCTTTGGACCAGGTAAGCTGGGAGTATTTTTAAGACTGTCCAGCTAGTGGGAATTTCAGTACTGATTATTTTAGAAAGGTCTTTCCTAATATTCTCACATTCAGCTTGATTTGAACAAAAATAAGTAATTTGGTTGGTTGACTGGCAGCAGAACAGTTAGTTCTGTCTGGTACATTTTGCACAGCAGGTCATGTAAAACTGGAAAACTACCTGTTTCAGTGATATAATAAAAAATAAATGGATAGGTGTTGTGGTTAGCCTCTTTCTTAAAAGTAAGTTAGTGGTGGTCTCTGTTCAAATAAAACCACTAAAGGGAAAAATGCTATGATAATAATGCTGTAAATATATTTTTTAAGTTAGTCATTTAATTTAGTTTGTTTTGTTATTTTGTCTTTTGTACCTAAAGTTACAGTTTACATATTTGAGTAAACAGTTTACATATTTTACAGTACTACATATTTGAGTGCAAGTGGGGGACAAACTAGATTGTGAAATATATTTTCTCCTGTTTTCAAAATAAATTTCAATTAGCATGATGATAATGTTATCTATAATAAAACAATTGTATAAAAAAATACATTAATTAGAAAAGAATGAAACAGAAACAGTATTTCCACTAGTGGTCTTAGACTTTTGGAGCCCACTGTAAATACAGGCTTCTAAGGACTGTAAAGGATATATACATGTCTTCTCTTCATCTCTTTAAAGCATTCTGCTGCTTATTTAACATCTCTCTCCCTCTCTCTACCATGTCAATGGCTAAAACTATGTAAATGAACATCAGCTATACAGCAAAAATAATAAAATAAAGAAACTGACTGAATACAAATGTAGAATTATGTTAAACACAGTCACAGGATCACAGTCCATATGTCCTTATTCCAAGTCATATTTACTGTCTTTCATTGTCAGTCTGATGTTTGCACAGATAACATTCAGCAGACCATTAATCTTCTTAGTACTAATATATATGAGCGTCCGACTCTTCAAACAGAAAACTAGCTCTGAAGAAAGTTCCTTCACTAAACATGTTGTGAAATTGTCAAAATGATGATATGTTTAAGTGAATAAAATAAAACCATTTGCTGAGAAATATAAAAAGAATAAATGCAAAGCACATTTTGTCTAGATGTTTGTCACATACAGACTCAGACAGCTCACCATAAAACATATGACACAAATTACAATTAAAAATGAAAACCATCAATCATTTAGAAAATTATAGTAGAACGTAGTGAATACACTTAATGAACCTGCATACAGTTTGAAACATTGGACATACGGTTCTAAATAGAGGGTTATATGTTTTTGTTTGTTTGTTTTTTGTTTTTGTTACCAATTCCAAATAAAAAGCAAAAAAAAGGGGCGGTTAACATAACAAGTGAATCATACCCAAATTAATAGAGCTTTGAAAGGAAATCTGTTACCAATTCTTGATTGAAGCGACACATAAATAACAGTCTTCAATGCAGGGCAAAGCCAGTCTACTTAGAGACAGTTTATTTCTGTACCATGAAACAGGGGATCAATAAATGTGAAAGGCTGTAATTATTTAAAGCACAGCAACAGCACTGAGACCTACAGAAGACATTATTTGTATAGGCTGTAATTGAAAGGCTTTTAATGTTAACTGTCAAAGACACATAAATGTGACCTGCATATGTAATGTGAATGTTAATCTAAAACATTACAAAGTTTTAATTTACCATATTTCTTATTACTGTCAGTCACAATATGAAGATACATAAGAGACTGTTTCCTTTATACTCCAAACCATTTGTCTTTATTTCTAATATGTCTTTTATATATTGATTCATTTTCATTAAATAAGTAGAGGGTTTAAGCTTAGTTTAAGTGCTCTAGCCTTCCATTACTTCTCCATCACTCCTCCATTAGCCTTCCAGCAGGTCAAACCTTTAAATCTGTATCATGCTGAGGAGTAATGTAAACATGAACTTGTGAATTCCAATTAAATTAACAGTGTACAATAACCGCTTATTGACAACATGCACTTACAAGCCATGAAAACAAAAGTTCTCTCAGTGTATCAAACCAACAGCAGAAAGCCAAGTTTTTCTGGCAAGAATTCTGCAAAAGCCATCACCTGAAGAAATGTGTGTTAGCCTGCCATGTTGATGTTTAATGAAGCAGTCTAGCACACTGCACATTGCCAGTCAATTAGCATCTAAGTGGTCCAAGTGCCCACAGACTTGTTACGGTTATATTTAAACCAAATGGTTTAATGAATCACGTGCATTCACAAGAGCAATAAGTGTGAGCTGATTATAACAGTACTTAAAAGGCAACTAAGAAAAACCTGACGTTTACACTGTCAACATGGGCTGAAAATAATGAAAAATTAATGTAAGACCGCAAAGCTCAGGGGAATACATCTATCATATGTCAGACCTACTTACCTACTTTACCCGCAGTAAAGTAGGTACTGCGAGAAAGAGAGCGAGAGAAAGAGAGAGAGCATAGCAAATTTTAGACATACATGTTGCTTAATCTAAAATTTCAAAAACAAAATTACCATACAGGTTGGTTGCAATAGATAATATATAAGGCAGCTACCCAAGTATTAGTTTAGAATAATTTTGTGCTGGGATCCAAACCAGACTGTTAGTGGAACCCACATAATCATTTATTGTGGCATATATGATCTCTAATACAAATATCACAGCTGTAGCTTCCTAAATCTTCCCAAAACATAAACTTATAATGTTAATGGTCATGGTGACTAATGCTTACCATCAGAATCTTCTAAAGAAATATGTTATTCTGAGACCAAAGGCAAAAGAAAATCAATAAAGTTAGGAAGTCCATTCCAAGGTTTATTACAGAGCTACGGCAGCAACTCCTGAATATAAAGTTTCTGGAAAATAATCAAAGCAACAAACAATATTCAGAGAGCTATGATACTCCTACATTGCAAATCTACTTTATACTGGCAAATCCTTCAGACCCATTTCAACAAATCAGATTTTTCTCCTTAACTAAAGCTTTAACACTTCCTAACATTGCAGGGAAAATCATTACAGAGATCATGCTATATTTTACACATAGCTGAACAGGAATAAACAACCTGATTAATTAAAGAAGGTTATAATGCTGACACAAGCAGATGGTATAATAGCTTAAACAAGGCAGAAGGAGCTGGAGGATAAATGAGTTTTGGTGTACACATTATGCATGTAACAGGTGGCTTTGTGTCTGGTGGTTTAAGAATTGCATCTTTCAGCATCAAAGCTAGACAACGCATCTGTGCACTATTGTCACACATTTAAATACACAGATAGAAGAGTAGTATAGCTGTTTTGGGAACTATTTGGGGAAATATTTATATTTAACAAATTTTATGTTTTTTCTATTCTATGTATTCATGCTATATTCTGCCTGAGTTAAGCCTAAACAAACACTTAGCAATCCTTGTTTTTAATTATCTGTAATGTAACTGATTGTCATTAAAGACAAGGAAACATTGCTACGTACTCATTTGCTTGGTACCTTGTTATTTTATCACAGAACTGTTCATTTGGATTTAACTGTAAAGACTACAAAGGAAGCCACATAAGCACACCATATCTGAGAATAACTTGAAGATCAAGGAGAAACAAAGTTATTTTGAACTTTTTTATAAGCCTTCCAGTTATTTTGGTTAACACAAGAGACAATTTCTGCTCTTAAATCTTATTGGCTGAATCATGAGCAAAGCTGCTGCAAGTACAAAACAGACGAGATTTGCACACCTGTAGCAGTATGTCAATTAAACTCTATATTAATGTGCATATTATAGAAATATATTCACAACATGCAGTTAAACTTATTAATTCAATTATTTTGGTGGAAGAAATGATAATTTTGTAAGATGAAAACATTATACTGTTGTGCTAGCCACTCCTGTACAGCACGGCACTATCAACACAAGGTCAGACATGGCATAAACTTATGAACTGTACAGTATATTTTGCATGCAGTGTACTGTAAGTGGCTCTGAATGAACGTGTTTGCCAAATGCATGCATGTAAATATTTATTAAAAAATGATATGCATGTTGTTGAGACCAAAGCAATAAGTAACATTAGGCTGTGTGTTACAGTAAAAGGAGTTAAAGAGGTCAGAGTTCAGGACATTGAGGTCTTACAACAAGAAATGCAGAAGATACATTCTACTTACACAATGATCTTTAAAAAGCAACTCTACCCCTTCTGTGCTGTAATTATAGTTCTTTGCTCATAACAGGAGTTATTAGAGTATTACCATAATAGTGTGTAATTTAAAGAGAAGTGCCGGGCCGACAATCATGGTCCGTTCCCTCATTATTTCTAAATATATGCTACATATTTTAAATTGTGTTTACTCTAAAGTGATCTTACTTTGAAAGTCGTTAGCAAAGGTAAATGAGTGACAGACTAATGAGTGACAGACTTGTAGAAAACATTGCACCTTATATAAAATGAGAGGCAACAGAATTAGGTGAAAGCACTTGTATATATGACAATAAAAGTGCTGCAATTAGAAAAGCAACAGTCTGCATAATAAACGGGCTGCAGTTTACCTATTGATTTCTTATCAAAATTAGACTGTTTTTTTAGACTGACCTTGTAGGACATCAGCTGGTTGAATTTTGTCTACTGAAATCGATGTCTGCTGTCTGAATTTCCAAACTGCCCCCTAGTGCCTGAAGCTGGAAGTACGTTTGACCAAATGCGCAAAACGAGCAAATATTAGCGTGAAGCTGCAATCCGTAAATGTATTGGCCAAAAATAAACAAATATCAGTTATTGCAATCGCATAACAGGTCTCTTTACTATACCTCGATTCTCAACGGTATGCTTATAATAATGATTACAATTTGATTTGCAAGTGCGATTACCCGGCAAATGTCAATTTGGCTTCATTTGACTTCAGCGTATTTAAAGATGGTACGTAAAGTAACCTGCAATTGTATATTACAAACAGAGATGGCAACAGAGAGGCAAAAATTACGGATTGCAGCTATAATGAAACGTTACAACAGTTGCTGCTGACAACAAAACGTACTTATAAATGTAGTAGCTTGCTTGCCGTAATTCAAAGAGGATGTGATGTCAAAATCACAGCAGGGACAATTTTATGAGTAGTCCCAGTTTAATCCACTGGAGGGCAGTTTGGAAGTCCGTTGCAGATCTTGTGAGCAGGGATGGGCATGTATTTAAAATACTTATTTTATGTAATTTGTATTTAAATACATTTAAGTTTAAATACATTTAAGTAAAACCATTTTGTATTTGTATTTTAAATACATTTTCATGTATGCATGCCTATCTCTGCCTGCAAGATTATGTTGAGCCTGAGATATAAGATATGACTAATATTATAATGAATCCTTGAGTTTCTCTGGACTTGATTAGCTACAGGCAAGGTTTCTTTTTCCCTCAAGGCACAATATGACTACACACAGAGACAGCCTTACATCAACTTTGAATAAAGTGACTTTATTAGTTCAAATTGGATACTGTGAGGAATATGTTGAGTTTAATTTGTGTGTCATATAAATGTCAAAGCATATTTAAAGTATACATCCAAGCATATATGCTAACAATGTAATGTGTCTATATGCTTTTACAATGTGTTCAGGGCTATGTTATGATTATTTATCTAGGCTATTCCACAAAATCAGTATTTGTTCAATTAATTTAAAAATCAATACTTTTTATAAGGCTGCAAAAGCTTAATCACTTAACAGATACTTAAACCTTTAAATTAAACCTTTAATAATTTTATTTCTGATTTTGCTTTAGTAATATCTTCGTTTCTTTTTAACGTTTCTCTAAGTTTGATGAAGCCTATGAGATACAGCAGCAAAATGATGACCACAAACAATGAATAAAAACCTTATTTATATGAGCAGACAGTACAAACTGTTTTCCATTTGTTCCTTTAGGAAAGGGCATTAAGTTATACAAAGATTTCCTCAGGACAGTCTATTGTGGTGCTCTCCAAGGTACCGATCTCCAATCACTGCTGGTGCTGAATTCAATATTTTCCCAATGCTCTAACAGACTGTTGCCAACCATTTCTCCTTTCACACCTGAAATAACCCACACAAACAATTTGAACAAAATGTCGGCTATAAGGACCCCACTGAACTCATTAAACTCTTTGCAATGTGTTGCAAAATTTGCTTATTCAAAACATCTGGATTATCAGTATATAGGAACAATGTTGATCAGACCATGAAGCGATTTGAAATGTAGGATCAGTTAATAACATAAAGAGACCACAAATTAGTTAGACATGGAATTGCAATAATAAATATACAAAAATATAAATGCTTATAATCCAAATATGAATAACTTCAGATGTTTATTTATCAATCGTTTTTTGTTAACCATAGCAGTGTTAGGATGTCAAGATACAGTGAATAAATGAATGAATGAATGAATGAATGAATGACAAGATTAATCAGTGTTACCGGATGTTTAGAACTTAATAAACTTATTTCACTTATTCAGTACTTATTTATGTTGTGTAACCCTTCAGCAACGACTGCAGCTTTTCAGAAGCAGCCGTGCATCAGATAATGTGCTGTTTCTGTGCATAGCATTCTGGAATATAGGATATTCCATACAGAATAATATAAAATATTTATATAAAGAAAGAATCTGACAGGTCCGTAATTAATCTAAATAATGTTCTGTATGAACATAAACAAACTTGAAGTCATTTCTGAAACCCAATGGAATCTGTTCCTTAAGTATAAACAACTTGTGTCTAGTATCTAATAAAGAAACAAGGTAAAACTTTTAAACACAATTTACACTCAGTTTCTTCATCCTAAAGCAGTGCTGAGATCAAGATTACTGTGGTATAGTGGCAACTTCATTTAAAGCTGTTGTAACATAACTAATAAATAAAAGTTCTAAGAGTGATTAACTCAACTTACTCGTAGACATAAACAAACTATTCTGCAGAGAGGTAGGAGAGAAGTTTATAAATGATCAAAGAAGTACTAGAGTGTAGGTCCACAAAGTTACAAATAAATCATTAAAATTTAATTTTTTCATGCAACTTTGTCAGATTCGCCAAAACAAACATGTTTACAGTTTATTTTCATTATATTTTTAGTCTGTTTTGAGGACTAAAGAGTATAACAGATATGAAGTGTTCAGACCAACATGTATTTCTATGCTTCAGTGAACCAGAAATATTGTTTTTAAAAAGAGAGCATGTCAGGAGACTTTGCATACTCATTAACAAATGAAATTAAAAGAGGAAGTGTTTATACCCTTCTGAGAAGCTACAGTAGAAGACACATCTGTTCTTATTGAGATCAAAACAAATCACAAGGATCTTTTCTGCAGAAGTCACAAATAATCATTAACAATCAGCTAAAGTACAGAAAACACTCTTGTCAATGTTAAAAAAGCCAAAGCTGTTTGCAAATCCATTTTCAACAATAGTTTGGTCTGTCAGTCAGAGATTTATTTACCACAAGTGATACAAGACTAAAACCTCATTTGTTTATAAACTGCCCATTTATTTGTTCTGCTAGCAAATTCAGGACGCTTTGTGAAGCAAATACATACACTGTATTATAAAGCTCATTGTTAACAAGTTACACCTAAAAAAAGTAATATCAGTTTCAGGGATAACCACAGTAATATGGGTATCAGAGATCAACCTAAATCAGTGGGCCAACATTTAATGCTAATTGGACTCATTTAAATGACTTGGCCTGTCTGGATCCTGGTCATTTGTGACTTTTTTATTGCCTCACATGAAATTGCCACAACACAAGACCAGATAATTTGAAAGTTTTTCTCTCATCAGCAGTTAGTGGATAATACCCTACAGTGACATCAGTTACATTCAACATTCATTAAAGTGTGTGTGTGTGTATGTGTGTGTGTGTGTGTGTGTGTGTGTGTGTGTGTGTGTGTGTGTGTGTGTGTGTGTGTGTGTGTGTGTGTGTGTGTGTGTGTGTGTG
>JAZGTK010013407.1:0-14332 GCA_036877625.1 Ambastaia sidthimunki | reverse complement strand
ACATGAACACACACTGTTTACTTGTAATTGACTTATTCCTGTAATGAATAGCACTTGACTATCACTTATATTTAACATAGTTAACTATTGGGAAATAGTTCAACTGAACTAGTCATTGTGGTCAAATGACTTGGACCCTCCAGCTACAAACAGAAAGTATCACATGAGGCACACGCAACAGTGTGTTACACTATCATGTGTTATCAGCTCAGACATGTTATCTTTAAATAACGCTTGTCCCTTACAGAATAACAGACTCGGCTCAAAATGCACATTCTGTGAAACCTGCATTTCACTTTCCTCAAACATCAGGCTGGTAAAAAACATAAAAACCTCCCTGAGACGCTCATGATTTTTTAAACATAACATTCACCTCAAATGCAGGATTCAATGTTTGGGGAATTTTTTAGTGTTTTAATGTTTAGTGTTTGTTTTTACAGGACACAAAATGATATAAAACACATATTCACACAATATATTTTATACAAACACCAGCTCTGTTATGTATAGTTGGGTACGTAAGCTGTTTATGGGTATAAATTCTGGTCTATGCAGGTCATGTGATGACAATGTAACAATCAGCATTATTGATATAAACAGTCACTTAGTTTTCTGATTCTCAAAGAGAAAACACTTCAGATCTTAAATTATCACACAATGAGGAAGTGTTTGATCCAGAAGCACCGGGAAGAGGGAAAGCAGACAACAATGACATTATTAACACACACTGGATCATAAAAAGCAGCCATTCGTACCTACATCAGTGTTTTTAAACTCTGATCCACAGCTCTGCATGTTTTGTCTCTTATATTTAACACACCATTCAAATCATTGGCAGAGAAATCCATGGACAGAACTGATGACAGAACTGATGACAGAACATCACAAATAAGACACACAAAACGTGCCAAACCAGTTAAAAACCACCAAACTACATTGTAAATACGTCTTGTCACATAAAAATGTGCCATGAGGGAACATCTAAACTAACAAGTCCAAAATATTCTTGAACAGTTCCACAAATGCAAGTCATTTTAGAAGCTGCTGTTTTTGAAGCAGCACACGTTGGAAACCAAACAACACTTGACACCCACTGACTTCCTTTGTATGGCCGCAAGACCACCGAGACATTTCTCAAAATATCTTCTTTTGTGTCCCACAGAAGAAAAAAGTCAAACAAGTTTGAAATGACATGCGGGTTAGTAAACGATGGGGAACTATTACTTTATATTTTGGGGTGAACTATCCATTTCAGTACTGCAGTGAACTGTAAACAATCAAACACAAACCCACGTGCTGAGTTACAGAAAACCCAGCGGCTGGGGTTCCCACACGTCTCGAAAAAACAGTGTAACAAAACAAGTCACAACACACTAAAAACACTGATGCATTTGCGGTTTTTCTTTTTAATAACTTACACATTAACGTGCTGAAAGCGAGAAGAGCCAACAAGCCTTGAATTGAAACACTGAATCCGTCCATCAGCGCTCCGTCCACACAGCCCTGATACTCCGACCTCATAATGTCACTCATATTAATGCTGCTCCGCGATACAATAAACATGTTTATAAACTATAACAAACAGTCCTGAAACGATCCTGCGTGGAGCAGAAATCCGTAGTTGGTACAACTTCGCTAGCGAGTAGACAAAGGCATTACTTCAACAAACTCATAATACTGCGAGATCGCATATAAAGTAACAGATCCGATGAGTCGTTGTATTGAAGTTGACCGATATTACATATGAAACATTTCCCAGATTTCCGCTTTTTGTCTTGCTGTTATCCAGGCGACAGCTTGCTGACGTCACCTCCTGCTGCTGAATTCTCGCTGCTCTTTGTCCCCAAAACACCCCGATGCTACCGATGCTGAAATTTTATCATATATATTTTCTAATCAAATTGAATGTATATGAAACATTACATGTAATATTTTTATTACATAGAATAAACAGAAAGGGTTAAAGTCAAAAGTCCAATTGTTGTTGGTTGTTTTCTCTATGTTTTTGGTATAAATAGTTTCAAACTGAAATCTACTGTCTAGTCTTAGGAGATAAGTCAAACTAAAATCATTTTGTTAATTCTGTCTCAAAGGCTGTGGGTTTGAATGCCACAACACACATACTGATAAGAAAATGCAGCTACACTTAAATGCACTGTAACATGCTTTGCATAAAATCCTCTGTCAAATGCTAAAATATAACTGTTCTCAGAGCAAGAGTCATTGTATAAATCCCACGCTGTGGCAGATTGTCACATACTGTATGTTTTACATTTCTGTAATTTTATATGTGCACTTATTTCAATTCAAGCTGACAGAAAACATTGGGTTTATATTTTTCTTTATTACCTTTTCAGTTTATTTATTTTACATTTTGCAGAAACCCATCTAAATATCTAGTGATAGACTGTTTCATGGCTCCCATTATAGCAACATACCCTGTACAGTGTGACAACATGCCCCGATATTAAGCGTTAAAACTTTTCTACAGTAATGGTGAAAATGTTTAATAGCTTTTTGGTAACCAAGACTTGTGAATTGTGCCTTTTGAAATTTAATGATTAACCTGAGAAATAATAACTGAAAATAAAAGTGTGACAGTCTGCACTATAAAGTGTATTGTGCTATAATCAAAACTTATACTTCATTAAAAACAACACAGGAGAGAACAAACACAGCATATCGACACCAGAACCTCATCTCACTTGTTAAACCACAAAGTGAGTGGAAGGGAGTGGGACTGTTTTGCTGTTTAAGCTTCACTGATCTGTGGTCATTGAAGGTGACAATGATCCAAAATACAACCAGAAAACATTTCACATGATGTATCTTAAATTGGTGAAGCTGGGCATTTGTTTTATTTAAGGAAGTATAACAGAATAGCAGCCATCTATATTTATAGTAATAGAAACAAGTAGATTTTTTTTTAAAGTAGATACTTAAGCCACACTTAAAACATAAATAAATGACATTGCATTAGATAGCAAAATATTAACGTTGTAAGTGGTTGCACGAATAGTACCAGGTAAAATAAATGTGCAGCATTGAGGGGAACTTGCAGTACTGTACCACAGCGCGGAGAGAGCAAGTATTGACTCACATTGTCTGTCTCTTTCTATACAAGGTCGCTGCTCCAGCAGTGGTAATCTGTCCCTGGACGTGCCTGTCACAGTCTCCTACTGTAGATTAAGCTCAAGGAACGAGCCATCTGTTACTGTAACACAACTAAGTGGAAGTGTGTGTTTGTGTGCCTGTGTGGGGTTTAGTGTTGATATTACCTCCCTTCGCCTCCCCAGTCCAATGAAACTCCTTAGAATGCACTTTTATAATTTATTGGAAACGTTAAACTAAAGTAAAAACGTCTCTGTCGATTTATGTCGATTTATGACGAGTTACAGCAATAAATATCGTTACCACTGGATGGCAACGTTACATCGAAGACGAGTTGTGCAATGAACTTCTATGGTTGAAATTGGGTATTTATCGCCTGTTTAACCAGCAAACTTTATTGCTTACTACTTTATTTTATATTTCCGAACATACTACAACAGTTATTATGTCCAGGTACGATGAGTGTGCGAAATATAAAGTATTATTCTTATATGCGTTTATTTGATCAATTAAGTGTGAGTTATTTATATTTGTGAAGTTTACTGAGAGCTTTGAGAGTACTTTATCCAATGACGTTTCTGTCTCTTCTTTTTGTATTTTATTTATTGAATTTCTGTATTTTAACTTCTGGACCGTATTTGTGATGATGTGACGAAGATGTGTTGCGGTGTAATAATAAATGCGTAACTTTAAACAGAAACTTTAAACTAGAAGGAATAATAAAAACAATCAAGTACACAGAATTTGTTTCTATATTAAATATTTATTATTAAGTCATGGAGAAAAGAGAAAAAACACATTCACATTATTTGTACTAATAAGGAAGCATAACACGTCCCAAATGCCAAACGTTCAAATTATTGTGTACGTGTGAAGCAATAATCAAACAGATTATCAAGATAAAAACAAAATGGATTGCAACAGCAGCCCACTCTTGTTTACAACGCCTGTGTCTCAAAAACTAGTCAGCCACCTACATACAGCCAGTGAGTTTCCCCACATGAAGGAGGCGGAGGCTTGGGCCCATTTCTATTTATAATGGGCTGAACAAATTTTGCAACTGTAAAGGTCAATGAAGGAGTCGGCTTGAAAATAATCTGTAGATGTTGAGACATGCGCAGATGCGGGATGCCATATTGGACTTGAGTGTTCAGTTGAGAGCCACTCATACACGCACAGCTCCTGCTTCAACCAGAACACCGGATCACTCAATTCAGATAGACGGAAAAACTCGCATAAGGTAAAAATTACACGAGCAGCTCGAACTTCATTGAATAATAATGATCGTTCTTGACGCGGACTCGCGTTTCTCTGCGCGGATTTCCGCATAGAGACGCTTTTTCCTCATTAAAAACATTTGGAGGTTGTTTGTGACAGTCGCAAACGTACAGAAGCGTCTGCGTAAGAGTTGATAACACGGTCCGAAAAATACCGTCGCGTTATTTTTATACAGCACGAGTGTCGAGCGATTGCACTTTCGTTTCTGTCGATAAATATATTTACGGTCGAAGGAGAGGCGCGCTGGAAATGTCGCTGAAAAATAACGTTTATGTAACGAGCGATATTTTCGTTACGTGTTCTGGCTCGGAAAGACTCAATATGTGTTACTATCGACTTTATTCTGAACTACCATTTGACCTCCTTTCGATTTGAAAGGACGAAATGTTTACGCGTTAAAATCAACACTTAAGTTAACATTGTTGGACGGTGTTTATATGAATGTTGTTGACCGCCGCTGACCGGTAGACGTACGCGGTTCAGGTGCGCCGAAAACGACCCGAAATCCTCGTTGCTCATGTGTCAAATCCACTCTCAACATGGCGGGTTAAGGTGTGTTAAAACTGCCATGCAAAATCTTTGAAGAAGGAAAAAATAAAACCGCGTCGATTACGCGTCCGTTTTTCGTTTCTTTCGCTGCATCTGGACGTGCTTTAATGAATTAAATTCAAAGTTGTAGTTTGGAAATGTTTGTGGAGTTTTTTTCCGCTGCAATACTTTACAGTGTGTAAAGTACAGTAGTGTATCCGCGGTCACACACACACATTCACACACGGAGACGTGCTCATACTATATTTCCTGTTTCGCTTTGTGCATTCACTGCTGTCTATGAGTGCGGGCTGATAAAGCCTTATAAAAGCATGATAAAGCGTGTTATAAATCCGATTGCTCGATTTGATAAATGCATAAACCATTGCTCGTATTGTTTCCCTATGTAAACCGATTCTGATGAAAGAGAATAAAACATTAATTTTCGGCAAAAGACGAGCATTTGGAGTTTTATCAATGAAATTATATTGGCGTTTTAAATTCGTGACAGTGCTGCAGGGAAATGGAGTCGAGCTTGATCATATAAAATGATGCTTTTACGTTCCTTTAAATTATCAGTCTGGCAGTAAAGAGGGAACGAGGATATAGATGAGCTTCACAGATGCTGGTCTTTATCGTGTAGACTGTCATGCACAGATATAAGACCTATTTAAAACATGTTTAATAAAAACCGGCGTGCAATGTGACGCAACGATCGTTTATCCGCGTCACGTAAACATCGATTAAATTCACGCACGTCAAATAATCGATTACTGAAGTGTTGAAAGGAACTGAGTACCAGCCTGACTGCGTGTTCGCTTCGATAAGACTTGATATTTGAACAGACTCTCCGTGCACAGTTAAGCAAAACAATATAAAACTGTAAATGCAGGAGAAAGGCCGCGCTGAAACGCCAGCACCTGTCCGGTGCTTACGTAACATGTGAAAAAACCCCTCTGAAGCCATATTTAAAGCATCCTTCAATGCATAAACACTCTTACACATGCACACGCATTGATGTGCAGTGTGAGTGATGTTACGCGATATGTCGGGGGTAATCTGATAGTTCACCCTCGGGTCGCACAGATCGGGTGACCGTAGCTTGTTCTGTTCTGGGGATAAATAATGCAATTTACATTCAGTCCTTTGTGACGTAATTTTATTGAGGACGTCACAATGTGATCGTAAAAAAATAAAGTAACTTCTAGATAAAAATATTAAGTTAAGAGAAACTGTAGAGTACTTATATATTGCTGTTAAACACCTTACAGTAAAAGAATAAACATCATTTAGGATAAACAGACCGATGTAAAGGCCTATCACACATTTCTGTGTTATATCAGATTACAGAGAAGTATACAGAGAATTTATTTTTTAAAGGTCATTAAAGTTGTATTTCCATTGAACTATAGTGGGGGTATTTTTCCTTGCGTACTAGTCAGTCAGAAACTGTTGTGGGCAATCATGTTGTTTTTGTTTTTGAGAAGTGATGTCATCATATAGCAGTATTAGATGATGTCACCAGGAAATTTGCAGAAACTTTGTCATAGCACACCAAGATAAACATTAGACAGATGAATACACAGATAACCTTACCAATCACCCCTCCAACTTCTGTGATATAAATGGATTATTAAATGTGTCTGAGACAGAAAATGCCATTTATTTTAATAAGAAAAGCAGAGCTAGATTGTGCTCTGATAATCCTTTAATTTCCCCTTTCAAAATTTAACAAGTCCTGGATTAGAGCGAGCGAGGGCATCTGGCTCAATTGGAGCTAATCGATAATACGGCCTGCCTAAAATCTGGATTTATTCTGAAACAGCCCACAATATAGATTAGGGTTGATAATTCACATTAATCCCTCATCTTCAGTCTGGAGGCGTCTCTCCACCCACAGGCCCAACTGTTTTGGCTAAAACACAAAGACCCACAATGTCGTTGTGGAGTTTTATGCAGTCAGGACATCCAAATAACAATGGCAGTGAAATATCAGAAATTATTAGATATTAAATATAATCAACAACACATTACAGCTGTAAACAAGTAAGGGCTGTTTTTGTAATCAAATGGTCAATGGTATTACATTGAGCCGTGTAATGTTTTTTCTCAGTAGAGTTTTAACATTTCTGAGAGTTTATGAGGAAGGAATTTCATTTCTTTCTGACAGAGTCTTGGATGCAGATTCCCACGATCTATTGCAGAACACCTTTTCTTCATTTTAAACCCACATAAGTCACAGTGAATCTTTGTCATGTCAATTTCTGCTTCGTTGTTTATCACTGAATCAGGATAGTCTGAACACTGCCAGACAGAGAGTTTGCCAGAGGACTGACAGCACTGTAATATTTTTCTTTGGATTCGGTCTTTTGTGTTAAATATAAAACACACACACAACGATACACAGCCATCACGGCATATATTGAGTGAGTCATTTGAAAGGAAGTGGTTTCACTGTTAAAGTGCACTTCTCATTCGTAGTTCCATCTGAAACCAGGACTGCCACAGAAGAGAAAGGCTGTTGTCAGAGAGTATGCATACTTGGTGATTGTTCAAAGCTCATTTGGGATGCAGCAGCATTTGAAAAGCTGGGAAAGTGGTGTGTGTTGTGTCTTTTTATTATTTTGTTAACAGAGTTTGAATTGGAATATTTATTAGGGTTTTAAGAGTGTTAAAGTGCACTAAAGAGTTTAGGAGTTTTCCAATCTACATCAATACTACATTTAGTCATTTACATGCAAAAATGTGATGACATCATCATGGTGTAAAATTCAAATCACAGCCAATAGGAGAGCAGAACAGACCTATTCAGATTCACACCAATGGGGCTTAAATTGTCTAAACAAATTACTACAAATGTTTTAATTCTTCTTCAAAATCTAGTTCAGTGAGATTGCTGATGATAAACCTCAACGATTTATAAACAGGTCTTATGTCTACCCCTCACATTTTTGTTTTCATTCACATAAAGTTAAATATGATGTCTGCCTTTATATTGCTTCAGAGCTAAATTAAGAGCTTAATTAAGAGCTTAATTAAGTCCCAATAAGAAACCCAAATGTGAAAGAAAAAACTCTTTTAGATGTTTTGATAGTGAAGGAAACAAGCTCAATTTCATAATATTATCCAGGTACATGGTAGATGTAATACAAGTTCAAATGTAAAAATAATTATTCAGTGATATTGATAAGTTTGTAGTTCTTGAAGTCCATTTTAGGTATGATTACAGTGCCTTAGAAAACATCTTAAAAATAAAATTAAACAATAGTAACAATAAATTAGTAAATGGCTTATACGTAGTTTCCAAGTCATCTTGTTTCAACTACAGTCGTGTAATGTTTTTAAATGAGTTATAATGATGCACATCATTGACTGATGGGAAAACACAACACTTTCCCACACGTTTTCATTTTTCTATGTGAAACACTGATGACTCATAAATGGCTCATGGAGTTACTTTTAAATGTCTATGCCAGTGAAGCCAACATGAACAGAACCCTGTTACTTCAGTAATGTGACATATTTCTGTGGAAGACAAAAGTGAAACAGAAAAACACAGAGTAGCACTTGATGTTATCCATCCAGAACTGACTGGAAGGGAGGGGCTTGGTGATGTCAGCTGAACTGATGACATCATCAACAGCTGACTGAGGTGAAGCAAGTTATTAGATTTTGATGAAAGATTACAAAACCAACATTTTTCTTCTTTTGAATATTGTATCATACACAGTAAGACCAAGAACATAAAAAGAGAAATTTAGATTTTTATTTGACTTTAAGCTAGTAAAGTGAAACTAGTAGTGCACATTTACCTTTTAATTATTACCTTTACTTTTAACTATACTTGTACAGTACAAGTATAGAGTCATTGTTATAGTATTGTTAAATATTTTTATATTTATTTTATAAGAATATTTTAATTAGGAGGATAGTTCCTTTTAGTTGCTCATGCACTGTAGCAAACAGAAGTTGACCTAATTGTAAACAGTCTGATAACATGATAATGGCCACTGAAAATGCACCATGCACTAAGTTGTAAAGTTATAAAGTGCTATTACACATTTCTGAAGGCAAACTGAGCTTGATGGCATAAAATTGAGTTTGTATCGCTAGAAGCATTTGCATTCACATACTTAGCCTAATACTCAGCCATAATAACATCTACCATCTAACATCCCTGTTTTACATGCACATACAAACTCTCTCTCTCTCTCTCTCTCTCTCTCTCTCTCTCTCTCTCTCTCTCTCTCTTTCTCTCTCTCTCTTTCTCTCCCACCAGTCATGGACTGTGTGGAGGAGGAGGTGGATTTTAACTGGGAGGAGTATCTGGAGGAGACCGGAGGCACTGCCGCCCCTCACACTTCATTCAGACACGTGAGAACACACACACACACCAAAATAAAGTTTCCATGTAGAAAATGTGCTCATATTCCAAAGGCATCCATTTACACACAGATCTCATTGGCTAAAATGTTTTGTTGGATTATATCACTGTGAGTAAAAGTTTGAAGCTGTCAGTAAGACCAGACGTTATTCCCAACTTAACCACAATGTTCCAGTGAATAAACAAACAGTGATCGACAAATTTGGGGGTTTTATTGGCTTGTCTGTTGCCAAATCTAAATAAATGATTATATTCCAGTGCAAAGAGCAACAAAAAGTTTTGTCATTGCTTTTGGAATTATATACTTACAATGTAAATTCTAGTAGTGTCACTATGTTTTGATATGCCTTGTAATAAACCACACATTATAATTTAAACAAAGTGTTAATATTGTTTTGTGCCAATGATGCTGCTACATTCAAATTTTTTAAGTTAAAAATCTGTGCAAAATTATCTAATAGGAGTCCTGGTTAGCAAAATACTGTTGCACACCACAATAATGACAGACAGTATGCTATTGATAAACAGTATGTTTTTGGTAAAGCAATTGACTACTAAGTTTTTTCAATAACAGAGTTGAACTGTTACAGTTGAGTTCAGATATTTCTTTACTTAACGATAAACTGAAGTATGTGGGAGAACCCTATCCTGTTTGAACCTTATCCTGATTGGACGTTACAGGTGGAGCTCAGTCTTCAAAGCAGCTTTCAGCCTGGAATGAAGCTTGAAGTAGCCAATAAGGGCAGTCAGGATACGTATTGGGTGGCTACCATCATAACCACTTGTGGTCAGTTGTTATTGTTGCGCTACTGTGGCTATGCTGAAGACCGCAAGGCCGACTTCTGGTGTGACATCATGACAGCCGAACTTCACCCTGTCGGATGGTGCTCTCAGAACAACAAAACGCTTCAACCACCTGAAGGTAAGGCACAAACGTAAAGACAAACACACATTCAAATGCATGCATCTATTCAAAGTCAGATTAAGTACGTGCTTGAACAGTCCTTCTGAAAAATGCCAAACACACACCTATCATTTCCTGTCCTATTATTTTATTTGTTATGTTAACCAACAGCATAAAGGTTTTTTCCAACAGAACAAACAATGCAAAGTTGTATGAAAACACACGTCTTGTTTGAATAATCCCTCAGCAGATATCCTCCAACATGCGTTCATTAACACCACACAAGCTGTCATCCCTGTAACATCAATATAACATATATATAACAACAATATAACATCCCTAACAGCTGGAAAGTCTGACATACATTAGACAAATGAAGTACAATAACTTTTCCCAAGGGTTAAAAACAGCTTAAAATGCTTAAAGTGATTTTTTTGGGTCAGGTGACCAATGTTACCACTGGACCTTGTCATTTCATGTCACTTTAATCCTGATTTAATTATAATTTAATTATAAGAAATTCTACACATTGTAAACATTGTAAAGTGTCTAGTTGTAGCTGTGTGTATTGTTGTCAAACTGGTGCACGGTGTCTGGTAATGTGACAGTGTGGACAATGTAAAATATGCAGTATATGAGGTTTTGGTTGTTATATAGTGTTAATGTAGTGTATCGTAAGAAGATTCTTCTGTGTTAATTGTTGCTTACAGAAAGTAAATACAGAAGAAATAGAGAACAATCTCCTTTTAATAAAGTACTGTATATATGTATGCTAATATATATATATATATATAGTGTATAGTATAATATATGTAAGTATATAGGCCTAAAGCTGGGTCCTCTAAAGCCTCAAGGCCACAGTCATGATCACTTTATGTTTTGAAGATTGTAGAACTTTGCTACTTACAACAGAACCTTTAAATGTGATGTACAACTTCAGTTTTTGGGTTAGCATTATACTGTTCTCAAATGTGCTCTATATTATTGTTTATAACAAAGTTAAAGATAGCAACACATGAAAGATAGTTTCTGTTCTCCAAAAGGATTAAAATGGTTTGTGGTATTGATAGTGTCAAGGATCATTTTAACCTCTAGCTTGTATCTTGCTCAACAGCATTAAATCAGGTTGTTTATTTAGTCAGCTGCTGGTTCTGAGGCCCAATATGAAGAGCTTTTGAAAGGTTTTCTTTTTTGAAAGGTAAAATAAGCCCTATGTAAATGATTAATAAGGATAAATAATTTAATAAGGAAATAAAGTCTTATTCATGCCATAAAACAGGACTCAATAATATACAGTAGACAACCCAAAGGCCCTGAGTCAGTGTAAGAACATTTGGGCCAATTCTACAGAAATACTCTTTTTTTTCACTGGTGGTGGGATGAGTGAAAATATTGGCAGGGAAAGCACAAATCTAAAAACTTGGCCCAACCAAAAAAAACATAAAAAAAATCTTACTGTGTAGTCCTGTATCACATCTACTGTTCCAATTACTTAAAGCAGAGAGTAGTTGAAAAATGAAAATTCTCTCATCATTACTCACCCACATGCCACCCCTACGTTTACCTGAAGAGAAAGATTTACAAAAAACGTCCCATATCTGTTGTTTTTACAATGTTTTACATTTAATTAGTAAAAAAATCCAACCAAATTGTGTATCACCTAACAAACTATCAACGTGCGGCTGTATTTGATTTGGGAATGTGTATACATAATTTAAAGCAAACCTCCCACTAAATAAGTTTTAAATTTAAATACTTTTCATTATATGTAATTTAATAGCATAAAACATAACTGTTCATAACTGCAGAAATGATGACGGAATTTTCATTTTTAGGTGAACCATCGCGTTAATCTTCATTGTCAGTGATATTGGTGGTTGTACAGTGTCTATAAGGCTCAGAAAACAGAACATAGACTGAGATGAAGGATCATACAAATGTTGATCCGAAAGCTACAGACTAATTATTTAAGCTTTTATTCTAGAAGAATCTGGCTGTTCCTGTTTGGCTCAAATCTGAAAACTGATTCTGTCTAACAAAGCACAAACACATGCTCGACAGGTATAACAACAATAAAGCTGAGCCCAGTTTTTGATTGTTGATTTATATGTGGCTTGTTGGCTTGGAAACAGCCATTGAATTTTAATAACTCTAGATATTGCATAACAGTGATAAGTCATAAGGGATAGTGACCAAAGGCGTGTCAGTAACGTATGAATATTTTTCTTCTCCAATCAAATACTTTTATATACTTAATACTTACTTTTATATGCTCAGATATGTGTGTCTATGGTGGCATTCACGTTTAAGAAATGTAAGAACATTATACATGAATGTGTTTAACTAATATTCACTAATGAATGGCATGCAGATATAATACATTATTGACTTTGACTGATTGAGCCATTAATTCAGTGTTGCTGGCACATATACAAAACATTTTTAGATTACAGTCCCAATGAGACACATAGAAAAGAAATATGTTGCTTGAATACATTCTAAGTCACTTTTGGGCAAATGTGTAAAGGTAACAGTCTTTGTGACCGTGAAACATGATTTTAAAGTATTGTAGGTTAAAATCTTTGATAGCAATTAGCAACACATTTCAATTAATAGGATGTAATAATTAAATGTAAATGTAAGTTTATTTAATCAAAAACATTTATTACAGTTTCTCACTAGAGTAATGAATATATAATAAAGTGTGCTTGTATTTAAATGAAAGGTATCTAGGCTGTCAGTCTGAAGCAGTATGTGTAGTATGTGTCTTTTCAGAGGAAATGATTTGAGATAAGGGGCAACAGAAAAACAGCTTTAAACCATCAACAATCACCAGAAATTTAAATGTCAAATTCTATGAAATGTTAAGAGTTCATGATAAATAGAATTGATGTGACTGTAATATTCATGAATTCCGTGCTGTATTTAAAGACATAAAATGAGTTTTCCCTTTGACAAATTCACTTTTAAGTAAAATGGTTTATGAAAATCCATGTTCAATTTGAGCCAAAATGTTTACAGCTAAATTAATATGAGCACCTCGAATGAGTGAAGCAGTTGTTGATTTAACTTATTAGTTAGGTTTTAAAGTGGGTACAAAAGCTTAATAAAAGCACAATATAAGAATTCTTATAAGAATGTTTAACTTGTTTAACTTTTTTTGATTATGTCAAGCAAAGTGTTGTGTTTATGCGCATACATTTGTGTGTGTGTGTAGTCGGTGTGTATCTGTTGGTCATCTTTGTTCCTGTCTGTTTGTTTCTTAGATAACGTTTACCTCAGAGCAGGTAAGCCGAGCTTCTTTCTCTCTCTCTGTTGTCATCTTTCAGGTCAGGGGCGTAGCTTTGGTTTTAACCCTGGTAGAGACACTGTAAAATTAAACAATAGATGCACCCTTTCAGTAAACAAAACATGATTCTTGTTTAGCACAATTTTTTACACATTCTTGTTTTTACACAATTCTGTACATTTTGTACAAAAAATATAAACAGTAAAAAACTAAACAATTTTTTTTAACATCTGTTGTTAAAAATGTGGTATGACTTTACATAGTTGTTGTAAAACTCAACATCTTGACACAGGGCTGTCATTGGGGGAGCATCCAGGCCCTTTGCCCTGTGCAGGACCCTTTCTGGTCCTCTATAGTAAAGCCCACTCATTGTACCTGAGGGAAAGGAGGCCCACCAATAAAAAATCTGACTTGTGAATTTTAGCAAGGGCCCTGTCCCGAGGCACTTAAATATAAACTGTAAAAAGAAAAAGAGAAACTTGTGTTCGAACACAGCTTAGAGCCAGACTTAAAACTGGTTGTAAGGAGTTTTTTTATGAAATAGTCATTGAAAGGAAGTGCTTTAAAAATGCTTAAAAAAAAAAAAAGATCAAGCTTAAAATTATAGCTGTTTTGTATGTTTGTGAGTTTTGCAGTGCTGCTACCAACATTTAGAATAAGTGTTTACAAACCTTTGATTTCAAATTCTAGCAATAAATATGTAATAAATAACAGGGTTGCTGATTTATTGTACATCAGGCTGTTATTCAGTAGAAGGTAGCTGATGTCCAAATGTTGGTTTGCAGTTACAATACATATATTTCCTATAAATGGAAGTATTTGTTCGATAACCTTTTCT
>JAZGTK010013406.1:0-14333 GCA_036877625.1 Ambastaia sidthimunki | reverse complement strand
AGAGTTCAGTGCACTCAAGCCCTCAATTTACAATTATGAATTTTTGTTGGAGCTATTCTGTTGTTGGGTGCCTCCTCCATAAGTGGTTGATTATTCCACCCCATTAATCATGTATGAACCTAACAGAGCCCACGTCACATACAGCTGACATTAATGCTAACTTAAGCTGACCTTGTGCTTCACTTCTTAAAGGCAGAGCCCAGTATTTTCCATCATAAGATGTTTCACAGAGGTAAATATAACTGTAGTGTATATATATGTAGTGTATAAACACGTCTATCGATTCTAGATTCTTTTTTAACAGGCAACACACGGTTTCCTTCAGCATGTAAACCTATTAATTAATCCCAATGAGATGTTCAGTGGTCAGCAGCTTTATATTTCACATCTAACTGCATTCATTAGCTACAGTATTATTGCAGTAAACACTATACATGGTTGGGATTGTGCACATTATAAAACCCCATTCACTGTAAACCCCTAAAATGCCTTTGTTGGATGTAAATCCATGTTTTCATGTTCATTCAGGGTTTTATGCATATATACGTTTTTAGGGTTCATGTCATGATACTTTTCCCAGTGTCTTAATGGTACCTGTCCATGTTTATTAGACTCTAAAACAGTAAATAACCAGAATAAACCTACACTCAAGTTCAAAGCTATAATGTTGTAATGCATTGTCAGTGCAGACTAGACCGTGGCCCTGGTCCCCTTTTTATATCCACTGCAGCAAATGCAATCACTGCTTTGTCGTCATGACGATTTGTCTCTGCGCTGACCGTGTCGCATCTTTTTTGGGAACTCTTAGGTAACAGCTGATGAAAATAATAAACCTTGAAATATCACAAATGCTTTGCTCTATATACTTTTTCTTTGATCCACTCCTAAAACTCAAAGTTTGTGATTATGAGATTAAATGTTAATCATGAGAGTTTAATGTGAGAAACCATTAAAAAACTGAATTATGCTTGGTTGAAATATCAAAAAAGATTGATTTATTTTAACCACAATATGAAAAAACATACACCAAGCAGAATTAGTGTAACACCACCATATTAAACTATATATCAACATTACATCAATAAATTATATATATTAACTATATATAGCTGGAGTGCAAACTGGTGAATATAACATGCAATACAATTTGCAGTTAGCGTCCAGTTAAAAGCTTTTAAGCAGGAGTAAAAAAAGATACTTCTCATTGGTCAAGAATTCATGTTGTCATGCTGCCCTGACTAACCTGTGCTAGTGTGGTTGGGCCACATACTGAGCCTTCTGTATAGCGAGCTGAGTGTCTTCCTCACTGATGTCTGCATGCCACACAGCCCTGATTGCACCTTTAAACCTCCTGCTCATCCACCCCTGCCATACGCTCACAGAACTCTACCATGCTCATCTGGTGGTCCCAGAGACTGAACCTCACAATGTCGGTTTCCATGGTGGCCAGATCCACCTGGTACAATGAACTTTTACACCGCATCAATGCTACAAGGGAGAAGACCAGAGACATTTCATCAGACTCTTGAAATCTATGCCTGGCTCCTCTTGGCTGAAGTAAGTGATTTCATCTTTTATTTATCAATATATCTCTCTCTCTGCCTATTTTCAGTTCAGATTACTTTTGCTGTCATCTGGTGCTGATTTAAAGAGATAGCACTAGTAAATGGTGAGTATATATAACCACACTCTTGAAAACAATTTCCCCTTAAAGCCTGTTGACAAGCTTGTTGTGTGCCTTCAAGACATGAACAATCATCTTCTTTATCCTCATCACCCCAAGTGACATGTTTTCTGCCGCTGATTTAAAAACATTAATGTATGCTGAACTGTTTTGCTAGCATTATTGCCAAATTAAAACTGAAGTACTTAGATGACTAACAAAATCCTAATGGTGTCGCTAATTAAATAATTTGCAGTTACTGCACAAAGAGTATTTTAACATATTCCTTTCAATTTTCTCATAATTATTATGGTCCAAGAACACTTATTAAAAGGTCATCACGTGCAGATTAACCACTGTAGCAACGGATTACATTTACTGCATGTGCAATGTTGTGGGTTTGAGGAACACAGTGGGCTTCTGTCACCTTCAGCAAAGCGTTTGGCATTCCGGTGGACCTCCTCCAGTCTGCCAATCATGTCTGATAGGGAGATTTTACCAGCTGCTGCCAGGATGCCTACCTGGTGCATTCCGCCTCAGAGTGCCTTGCGGGCACGAATTGCTGTTTGTATGGAATCTTTTGAGCAAGCATGTTTCCCACTGGTGCCCCCAGTCCCTGCCAAACAGCAGTTCAGATCAAATGAGCCTCTGAGGTGCTTTAGTGGGATATTTTAAGCTCTTTGCATGGAATCCAAAAGTGGTGGCAGAGCAAATAAAAAAAGGGACCTTAGAATACAGTACTTATAGTATACAGTTATTTATAACTGTATTAAATGGATCCATGTTAACACACTATGGGTGTTCATGCGTCTTTGTGCTTAAAAAAAAATATATATCTATATATCTATATATATAATATATATATATATAAGTTATAAGTTATAAATATGCAAGTTGGTTTTTTTATGACCCCAGATGCGCAGACAAACACTGCAAAAAGCAAGCCAATAATGCCACAAATATGTATTTATTCATACATTCAAATATTTATGCAAGTGTGAAGAAATACACTGCATAACACAAACGAAAACTTCCTTATACATACAAATCACTCAATTATAATAACTCAGGGTATAATTTAATAGCTTTAACTAAACAGCTGTTAAAATGTATGAGCATTCAAGCATGAGGAACACCTGGAATACTGATGGACTGGTGAGTCTTTCCCATTAAGCCTATAGTCAGAACAGATTTTATATTCATATTCATATTTGTCTATAAGCCTCCATTACATTTAATGTCTTTCAGCGAGAGGAAAAATCTGTGACAGGAAGAAGCTCATTTCCAGAGCAACGCAAACAAGTGCCATAATTAAAATGCAAATACGCTTGTTGACATCTTCTCTAAGGATTTTGTTGAGGGTTGAGTATGATTGGGTTTTTTCTCAGGTTTTCTTCAGTCGACTGTGTGTGAGTGTGTGGATATTATGGGAATAATGAGGGAGGTCGTTTCAAATCCCAGATATGATTACAAGTGTGTCATCAGAGAAAAAGATTACACTTTTGATGCTATGAATAAAAATAAGACTTGATTATTTGGGCGTGTGAGACACCTTCTGCATGCAGGTTATAAAGCATTTGAGAACTTTAACAAGGTCATTTCTCAATGCCTCTGTCACTTAAACTATTCTCTGCAAAGAATACAAAGACATTGGAACTAAGATGGCTGTGCTCAAAAAGATTGAAGTAACTTTCCTACACAAGCACTTTACTGAACATGACAATTCCTGGAAAAAGCATTTTCCTGCACATTACAAAAAACTCACTCAATTATACTCTATTTAAAGCTGAATTGTATAATTCTGAGTTATAATGGCGATTTTTTTTATCATTTCTACATAATACTGTAGCTTAAAAAAAGAAAAAAAATTATTATCTAATTGTGCAATTTATGTTATGTTCATGCCTTGACGTTAGAAGAGATGTGATTGGTTCCTGGTATATTACAATATTTTATTAACTTTTAGTTTTCACTTGGAAAGTCAGCGTACTTAATATATAAACTCAAACAAATCAGCATAGTAAGTGGAAGTAAATGAGGCACAGCTGACTGAGGTAAATGATTATATAGAAAACGCTGCTCACCTTGGACAGAGACACACTGATGGAGTGGCAGTGCTGTATTATAACAGAAGGATGGACACCCAGAGCTACAGCTACATTCATTACTCTCACACCATCCATATGCACAGCCAGACCAAAGGCATCAGCCACAGAGCAAAGCTTTGAGCAGAAGATACATACACTTATATTCACATTCAGGCATTCATTGGGTTCAGGGCTGGAATTTGTGTGGGACAGTCAAACTAGGCACTTGCAACAAATCATTTTTATGAACTTAACCTTTAATAATTTGACGTGGACAGGGGCATTGTTGAGCTGGAACAGAAAAAAAATCCCTCCCTAACTGGTGCCACAGAACACACACAAAATCTTTTAGAAAGTCATTGTATGACATAGCAGTTTGATTTGTTGTCACTGGAAATTTTGGAATAGCCAAATCCATTAATTAGAAGCAGATGTCCATATAATTTTGGCGAGTCTATGAATTTCAAAACAAAGACCATATTAACTGTATGTACTGATTGTTTTCAGTATGTTTTTTAAAACTTTAAATATAAATATTTTTCAGTAATATCTTATTTAAAAATTTGAGCTCATAAAAGATGAATACGTGATGAATACATGAATACATTAATGAATACATGAATACGCTTACATGTATTCATTTAGCAGACGCTTGTTTCCACACTCCACAATGCCACCAACTGTATATCTATTGTAACCAGGTTTAGCTGCTCACTGTAAATTATCTCATGCATAAAACCTGCCTGTGGTGCTGTTTAAACAAGTATTTACTTGAATGTTATTTAATGAATGTTGCCAAACAGGATTGTGTCACACCGCTCACACTTCATCCGAGGTGAGGTTCACCCGAGGTATCTGACTGCCTCGGGTGAGGTTACCAACCTCCTGCAGGAAGGAGAGTGGGAGGACTCGCCCTCCCTGAATATTGTGTGTGTTTTCCACGCAGACCAGATGAAAGCGGGGGTAGTACCGACTCGGGCAACCATGACGTATCTTGGAGATCAGCTGGTCTAGGTCAAACGTGCCATCAGCAAGTGTAGTCACTGTTGTAGAATGGACCCCTGTGAGCTACCAAGACATAAACTCACTCCATACAAACTTATTACTGTTAATTGTTCCATAACAATGTTCAACAATGCATGTACATGCATCACAAAGGAGAACACTGTTATTGCCTGGGTGTGTGAGTTAGAATGTATCAGTATATTGTTTGTACCTGGGCACTTCCACCCTGTTCACAGGCATAAATATGGGAGAGGTCAGCCACTGTCATCCCATCTCCTCTCTCCCTGCAGTGCATCATAACTGAGAGAGACAGAGAGAGATGCGGGTGTGAGAACAAAAAGGGGTTGGGAGGAACAGTTCTGCTATACAGTCAGTATAATTTCTGGTCACTAACAACAACAGAATTCTAAGAATAGTGAGCTATTTCTATGAGCTAAAGTACAAATCAATATCTTTTACAAAACATCAGATTTTAATTCCCAGAGGCAGCACTCACACAGAGATATAGACCAGAGTAGCACAGGGAATAAAACAGTATGTGTCCATTTTACCCTCAAGCTTTTACTAAGATACAGTTTATATTAATGGCCCTGGGTGTCATGCTGCAAACTTACCTACAATCAGATTACTCATGGTTCCTGTAGGGACATATAAAGCTGCCTCCATGCCAAACATATCAGCAGCTATTTGTTGCAGTTCTGTGGAAAGAATGGCAAAAACATTGTCATGCTCACTTGTATATTTATGTATGTATAAATACATACAACCAGTCAAAAGTTTGGACACTAATTAGTCAATAAATTACTGTCTATTGCTGAGATATTATTTAAAAAGTCATAAGTGTTAATAAATAATTAAACTTTCCCATGTTTGCTAGCCACTTGTTGCTAGCCACAATTTTCATTAACAATACTGTACAACTAACCATTAAAAAAAAAGTATTGAACATTTTAAATTGGAAGGCATATTATTATTATATTAAAAAATATATAACATATATTGTTCTTTGTTAGTTCATTGTTAGCTAATACATTAACTAATGTTAACAAATGGAAGCTTATTATAAAGTGTTATTCTTTATATTGTTGAATAACAAGTTATGAGAGTGTCTGCCTCTAACCATTAACATCAGGGTCGCCTCTGAACACATTTTCCCTGACCTTTGTCTCCGTCATGGCTCTGCGCATGGCAGCTCCGGGTTTTGTGGCTGCGTCACTTCGGAGGTCCAAGGTGGTCCAATTCTGCGACCACCTGCGGGAATTCATTATACAGCCGAACTGGATTCACGTGGAAATGGCGTCTACGTCTATGTAAGCTAAACGAGCTGAAATTAATGTTTTGGAGGCCATGCCTTGTTTTCACCTATGCTGTATCCTGCAACAATGTATTGAAACACCCGGCTGAACTTTTGTAAACGTAAAGCAGTTGTTTGAATAGCCTTATGCTTTCAGACATCAATAATGTAATCCATTGACATCGATCAGTTTACATGACTTTATTCTCTGCATAAGGTCGCTTTTATGCACTCGCATTTATCGTATTCTGAAAAGCATTTATTTTCAGGGCTATATATTAAAACACCAACGCGTATAAGCATTACTAGTCTTCATCAGAATACCAAACAACAGAGAACAAGAAACAAGTCGTTTTTTGACGTATTAGTCTTTTTTTATTTCAATAACGAAAATTGCTTCACCTGCAGAAAAAAGCTTAACTTGCTTAAATTACATTTATAATTATAATTTATGTTTATCAACTCTGACCACAAGATGTCTCTTAAGAGACATCTAAACAACTAAAACAAAACAGACAACAAAATTATCAGAATAAAACGCAACAAAACAACACCAACTAATCACCAACAGTTCTGATATTGTTATTGTTTAAATTATGCTTAATATATTATGATTTGGTGACTGTATTTAATAATTATCGTTATTTTTTTCTCTTAGATTTTTTTTCTTTGATTTTTTTTTACAACACTAATTCTAATATTTGTTTTGTATTAACGCCATTCACAATATTGGCTATCAATTGGAAGCAATAGGAAGCATTTTCTTGTAGTAAGACACAAACATCACTATTCTGCTTCTGTGATGTTATACTCACAGTATCCACACGTGGGCGCACGTTTATTATTTTTGGGGGCTGAGCAGTTATCTAAATTTTTATTTCAGGCTCAAGTTCAG
The DNA here is from genome assembly GCA_036877625.1 of Ambastaia sidthimunki. NCBI lineage: Eukaryota > Metazoa > Chordata > Actinopteri > Cypriniformes > Botiidae > Ambastaia > Ambastaia sidthimunki. Next base: position 7,389 of record JAZGTK010013406.1, on the reverse strand, counting down.
TTTAGAGAAATATTTCAAAATGTATCTTTCATTATATAACATTACCATTATATATTTTTTATGGTACTCTCTAAAAGTTGCTGATTGCAAATGCTGATTTATTTGTTTTTTGTGGTCCCAAAATGTATTTGAGCACTTAAGTTAAATAATATATATACTGTTATTAATTTTATATGCAATGGCTGCATGAAAGGCATGTACTATTAAAACATAATTATTTTTGTAATTGTAAGTTATAATACAAATAGTATGTATGGAAACAGGTTTGGCAACCCAGACTTCTTGTTTAAATGTCAGGCGTCTAGAATATGTACAAGCCATATTTAAAGACATAATTATCTAGAAACAATTGCCATGCGATTTTGTAAACGACTTGCATCCACCTACAGATGTGTAGCAATGTCACCTAGACATGATAAACATGTCTGCTGAGTGACTCTTTGCCTCCTTCTGGTTTTCTTTTGAAGATACTCCCTTTTTTGTCTCACTATTACCTCTCAGTAAAAATAGGTATGTCAACATCTCTCCTGATTCCAGCCCGGTCCTCAGATGTCTCGCTCACATGCTCAGCGTGTTGAGTAATGAGATCTTATTTACTCACTCCACTCAAACTTGTAAGGCCCGTCCACAGGCTGCAGTGATGTCATAGGGTCAGCAGTGGAGGTTTCCTGGCTTTTACTGGCTGTATTTCCAGCGGCTCATCCTGCCAGGCTGACTTCAATAAAATCCTGCGGGAGGTGTCGGCAGAGGTTGTGAAAGTGAGTCGAGCAGCTGTCTGGGTTTCCAGTAAGAGGCATGAGAGTGGGGGTAAATTGGGGCTAGGGTGTGCCAATTGGCACCCGTTTCTTACATTATATTCAAATGAGAGCATTTGTCATTGATGTCATTGCTATGGTTGACTCTGACTCTGGCTGTAGGGCATGACTATATTGAGAAGACTCCCATAAATAATATCTTTTATTCTCCCTAGCGTCACTTTTGAGGTTAGCTGAAGGATTTTCTGTATTGAAGGGAACTGATATGAGGAGATGGTTGGAGTTCAAATAAAGTTAATGCTCCACGGGCTGAACTATTGTTGTTTAATGGTGTTTAAAAAGGGCCCTCGTATATCACACAGTGTCCAATTAAGAACGCTTAATAAATGTGAGCCCCAGATAGATTTTGAGCACAGCCCATTCCTTAATGTATCAGTTTTTGTCCCCTATACATCAGTCTTTCTGCAGCCGCTGGCTCAGTGCCTGTAAAATGGTCTACATGTGATTTTTTTTGTACCCTTGTATAAAAAATGATTTTTTTTCATGACTGAAGAAACAGCTCCCTGTTGTGAGAGACTCATTGCAATAAGAGGAGGGATTACTGGAAGTCAGTTTGAATGAGTTCCCTTCATTCTTCTGTTTTTCCTCACAAGATTCGGCTGCTGATTGCATTGCATATTTTTTCTGACCAAAACTATGTGCGAACAGACTGTATGTTATTGTAAATGCTGCATATTTACTCTAGAGCAGTGGGATAGCAAGAAGGTTTTTCTGGAAAACTCAGCAAGAACTTTGTGTATCTTATGCTTTTTATATGCACGTTCTGGTGTGTTTGTAATTTTGTTTCAGATCTGTACTGATAAGCCTTGTGCATATTGGCGTAAGTGTTTGTGTAAATATTGAAACTTTTCGTTTTGGAGCTGTTTTGGAGCATTTTGTAGTCGCTTAGCTTTTCTGGAGCTTTAATAGCAATGTCTGTCAGGAAACCATCTGACTAATACACATGCTATTTTTCAAATGCAGATTCTGTGGTTAGTTGTAATATAGAAGTATCCAGTCTGAGGAGGAGTGCCAGAAAGCTTTCATCACGTGCATTACTACACCCAAAATGGACAAAGACAGATACAGCCTCAGGCTCATCATTTCCCGGTTAGAGACTTAAATGAATGTGCTAGCTAAACATAGAGCGCAAGATTTAGCACCATCATCTGAGTGAACTGTGATATCACATAGCCTGGAATCTATGTGCCTTTATTTTGGTGTTTACGGCAACATTACACACACATAACACTGACTGGATGTGCTAACCAGTGTAATTGTTCTGGTCCAGATCCAGTTCTGGATTAAAAACCTTTTTTCTGTTTGGCACTAGCTAACTAAAAGTGCCTTATATAGGTATATGCAGTGTCCAAAATAAGATTTTGCCTATGATGAAAGAATAGAACATTTATTTTGCTTTTTAATGTCCTTATGACACTGGGATTTTTAGCTGTTTTTTTCCTTGCATATTAGTGACAACCCAGGCCAACATTATATGCTAGCTAGTCTTGTCTATCTATAACAGCATCTGTCACAAAATATTCCACTTTCCTACACAAAACATATGTGTGTCTTCTTTATTTAATAAAAGCTAAAGATCTGCAAAATGTATCATTCTTTGTTTTGAGATGTTTATAGTGTATCGTCTTACTGCCAGTAAAACCAATACACTCCCATACTCACAGTTCTTACAAACTGTTCTTGTATTGTTTATATGTTTTTAATACCTTCACTTCCTTCCTGGTAGAGTGTGGAATCCTACAACAGGTATTCCAGTAAAAGCTGGACGGATCACATGTCACAGGGCTGTTTTGTGAGATTGCATTGAGTCTCGTGTGTGCAGGTGACTGTAATTCAGACTCATGCTATAATCAATTATTGTTAATCTGACTATTATTACCAGAACAATCAGAAGGGAAATGCTGCACTTTCTAATTTTACTGGAATGGCAGTGTGTGTGTGTTTGTGTGTGTGTGCGCGTGTGTGCTGATATGTTTGTTTGTGTGAGTTTGCACAGGCAGTGAGACAGAGAGATAAAGTGAGTGTGTCATATGATCCAGTGTTACTGTCCGTGATAAGGAATGAAATGCGCCGGGCGCATTTCAGATCAGGACTGTGTTTCATCCAAGATCTTTGTCTCATCTGCATATTTCAGCGATACAGTGATGCAAATGCGACTAAGAGCATGTTACAAATGCCCCCGCAGGTTCTGCATCCTGCTTCGGAGGGCAGGATGCATGCAAAAACTCAGGATGGTGAAACTGCAGCGAAAGACAATAGAAAGGACATTTAAGATGAATTGCCTGTCAACCTGCATTCGCGCTCAGCTGAGGAGGCGCATTCACTGCGTGTGTGTTCGTGTGTACACACACTGGCCCGTATGTCTTAGAAATATGCCGTTCTGCTCTCAGCTGGGCAGTTTTTCTGACATTAAATTGGATTAGCTGTGAATGGAGGCAGAGACAGAGAAATATTGACTCCTTCTCGGAAAGGAGAGAGAGGGCAACGCCTTTCCAATAACCATAAACCCTGGGGCTGAAAATAGACCATACAAATGTGTACATCGCAAATGAGCTGCTGTTGTTTGCGGACGGAGGGTGGTGTTCTTGCACATACTCTTTCAAGGGTGCAATCTATCTCTCTTAAGTCAACATACTTTTAGTAATGATCTCAATCAAATGAGAATGCGGTAAATGAGGTGTTACCCTGATGGTTTGGCACCAGAGTGCAGTTTGCAAAATGCACAGCTAATAAAGTTACTCTCGTCTTTGGGATTGCTGTGAATTAAACTCTGACCTGGAGTCTGTGTTGAGAGTCATTGAGAAATTTTAAAGCAAGACATGCGTATTTCTTAATTAGTAGGAAGATGTTGCATAATGACGGGTGTCCAGAGAGGTCAGAAATCTTTATTCATTTGAGCAATATGGCCTATCCTGTTTAAATATTTTTCAGTGTGGGTGTTTATTGGTGTTTTTGATATATCTTGCTTAAAAGGTTTACATTTAAAATGCAAGTACAATTTTTATCTTATTGCTGTTTGAGTAGTTTAAATTAAGAATCCACTGTGTTGCTAAATGTGTTACTTATGAAGCCAGAGCACCCACATAACTCTGTTTATTCTGCATATTGAGTTTTTTCACTCCACCTGAATCTGTACCACCTGAAGAAAGATTTTTCTTGTAAACCACCCAGGGTCAATTTTGCAAGGAGCCTTAACATCCAACAGTGGCACCCTACAGCTTTCTTTGGCCCTTTTGTCATAGCTCCAAAGAGGAAGTCAAATATCAAGGATTGTGGTAGTGCCATAAATGCCTTTGTTTTGCTTACATTTTACGGTTAGGACCTTCTGTCGAGAAACGGCTTAACGACTTAAGCCCGCCTACAGTCATGTGACTTCTTGGCTAATGAATGTTTGTTGCACATGAGGACAATTTTATGCAACAGACCGGAGATTATTGTGTAAAGCTTCTCTGTATTCCCATTAGTGACTGTCTATGTGTAAATATGTGTAAAGCAAAATGTGTTATTTTTCTGTTTCCTTTTTACCAAATATGTTTGCTACTGAGTTATTTGGTTTGTTTGCTAGTATGAGAAAAAAAAAATTTATGCTATTTCTGTGTTTTTGTGAGCATATTTTCCCAAGGCCATACCGTAAAGGTAATTTTACCAGAAATTCTTCAAAACTCAAGCTGGCCAAAACAATTCTTGGTGTCTTTGAAACTATGTAGAGTCTGACCGACTGCTAAAGCAGTCTTTATGTACATATAGATTACTGGATCAATGTTTACTGTCAATGTTTATGTAAAGCATTCAAAAATTACACTGACTTGGCACAATGTTATTACCTTAAAATGTTTGCGAACTACAATTAGTTTAGTGAGCCACAAAGTTTCTTCAATTGTATGCTCTTCTTTGTTTGTGCTTCAAACGGCTTGGACCTGCCAAACCTTGAGCAGTTTAGCCTCGATAAAAAGTGACTTCCTCTTTGTCTAAATTTCAGTATATTGTTTTTCGTTCTATACATTTCATAATCATCAGGCTCGTTCTTATGAATTGGGAAGTGGAGAAAATTTACTTCTGTGTACAAATCATTGTATCCGCCTGTGTTAATTCTTTTCACAATGCCTTCAATTCTATAAAACCTCAAACTTGCAAAATCCAAACAAGGAAATGAAAAGCAGGTGAGCATAAATGTGCAAAATAGGTACAAGAGGCACTAGAGGAATTTTTTTTCCCCAAATACATTTGCTGAATATTAATGTTGTCAGGTGGTCTCCTTATGTCTTTGCAGTTTCTTTGTATATTATGTGTAGTTGCTTTATGCATCTAAAGACCCCTGGTGTAAAGGCCAGCTTAGACCATCACGAACTTCCATGCTGGTCCGAGTTGGTCTATACTAGTTATTGCATGGTTGATTCTGATCTAGCTAAAAAACGGTCATAATTCTTGCTGGTTAGGTTATAAAGTCTGGTGGTCACACCAGCATCCCATTTCAAGCATCCAAAGCAAACACATGCATTCAGCAGGGTTTGCAGTGCTAGTGACAGATCTCACCAAATGTGCACAGAACAGCATTTATTATGATAAGAGTTCCTGCAAATATAATTATTTGTGGTTGTTATGTGTGTTGCACACCTGAAATATGTCAAAGCTTTTCAGCTCTATACAATGTGAAATCTTATCGTACAGATTGTTATCGTACATATCAGAGTTACTGTGTTGTTTCTCCCATATTTTTACCTTACTCTCCTTTATACTGGCATTCTCACCTTTCCTCATCTGTTCTTGCCAAGAAATCCATCTTCAAATGTCCCTTGTTGACCTTATTCCTATTGACCTCCCCTATTTCTTTCTCCCTCCCCCCTTTTCTCGCTCTCCCCCTGTCTGGAAAGTCACATGGTTTCCCTGAAGTGGAGCACCATAAAGCGTAGAGCGCAGGGGGCTTACAGCCCTCATTTGTTTTCATGCTCTGCTTGAGTAGTCTGTTCATTGGTCAAGACTGTGTCATGTGACTTTCTATGCCTGCCTGAGGTAAAATTGCCAGGTACATTAATGCAGTGTGTAGCAAAACTTTTCCATGAATGTCATAATAAATTCTGTATATCACTGCAAATTGTTTGCCATTGTACTACAGTTTGAAGTACTAATGAAGTCTGTTGCAGGTAGCTTACAATAAGAAGTAAAATTCCCAGCTGAAATCTTTTGTTTCTGCTAGACAGCGATTAAGTTGCATTAAGAAAAATTCAGATATTAGTTTGAAGCATCCTGCTTTTGAGACTTTCCACCTGAGAAAAAGAGATATAACAATTGATGTCAAACTGTGCCTAGATTCGGCCAGTTTTGTTATATGTAATTTTATGAAACTTTTGTGAAATTTCAAATCAAAGTTTGTACTGTTGCGATTTACCTTGGTTATGTCGGTTTGGCTTTTTAAAATTCCAATGGGAAAAAGTACCCTGGAACCAAAACGGATGTACATCTGTGTATACATGCACCATAGTGCTTAATTTGCAGTGTACAGTTTTAATAACCTAGAAACATACATGATCAAAGGGCTAGTTTCATCTTACTGTCAGCATACAGGCAGCCACAGAGAACTGCCCTACTTGTTCATAATAACAGGTAGCCTCTGTTCTAGAAATCAAAAGATGCCACTACAAAGGCAAGTCAATGTAAAAACCCTGAATAAGAATTTTTCCAGGAATTCTATGTCCTTGTACGAGGCAATAATCTAGCCACAGAATGCACAATGGGTGAACCTGTTTTATCTATTGTTAAGCCTGTAATGGCCGTCATTATATTAACAGTGCTATTCAATGCAGCCTGAATCATTGTTGCTAATCGCTTCTCAGAAAAATAGTAGGACTATTAGTTTTCCATGTGGTTACAATAAAAAACACAGGATTTGCTCTTTTTCTTTCAGCTTTGGGTAGCTAGGTAACATAAGTGAAAGTGCATTTAAATGAACTGGAAAAATCTAATGCAGAGAGACTTGAAAATACAAAACCTGCAAACACACTGGCAGGCTTCTGTTGCCTTCAGTATATCCTGTTGATAAGTATTGACAGGCCATAGGCTGTGGTTTTGTGATGGGGTATCATTTTACCAACATGGAAGTCTTGGTTTTGGCTTATCCCTGTTTATGAATCTTCCGGCCAGCCTCGTATGGAACTACACTGCGACCAGCAAACCAACATGCTTAAGTGGCTTTTTTCCAACACAGACTCACATTTTCTTTTCCTCCCTCTCCCTTCCTCTCGCTCCCTCTGCCTCGGTCAGGGTTATGAGAGCGGTATTCCACTTTTATTCCAGGAATTCTAAAATATTCCATGTTGGGTAATGTTGTTATTCCTTGTTTCCTGCATTGCACTGCTAAATGATCCATTATGGACTTTATCCCATAATTTTAAAAAGACCATAACTATCGATCATTATGTATTATAGACACTCTGAGCTGTTTAGAAAGTTTTTATGAGTCACAGATGATAGTCTAGATAGTCTGCACTTACATTCCTCTGTAGCCTGTTTGTTTTGTTTAGTTTTCCTCCAAAGGTATTTGAGATCTTAACCAAAAAGGCAGGTAAAGTCCAATCTG
>JAZGTK010013404.1:0-14334 GCA_036877625.1 Ambastaia sidthimunki | reverse complement strand
CTAGTCCATCTGGTTGGGCTCGGCGTGGTCATTGTGTTCATTTAGTTCATGGTAGCGACGTCAAGTCTCAGTTTAGACTCATGAAGCATTTTAACAACGTTGTGTGTTAGTTAAGTTTGGTTAGGCTTGGTCGTGTTCACAAACTAAGTGACAAAATTGGAGTAGCATGATGCGGCAGGTTTGGTTGCCAATACAAACTAATAGCATGTTTTTCATGTATTTAGGCAATGTTGTTTGATTTGTTTTAAGACGAACCTATGCCTAACGTTTGATAAATGTTTAATGCGCTTTAGTGACTTGATTTTAAGTGAGATTAGTTAGACTGCGGCTTTAACTCGTCGGGTGGCAGACAGTGGAAAGTTTAGATCATCATTTACATGTTTGTTTTGTGTAACCCAGACGCTTAAAGACACTGTACTGAGTTACTGCTGTTTTTTTAGTGCCCCTTGATTAGACCCCCATCATGGCAGATCCAGATCTTGATTTCACCAGCGGTGATGCGGGGGCTTCCGCCACCTACCCCATGCAGTGCAGCGCCCTGCGCAAGAACGGGTTCGTGGTCCTGAAGGGTCGCCCCTGCAAAATTGTTGAAATGTCCACCTCGAAGACTGGCAAGCATGGTCATGCAAAGGTAATTATGGGGGTCGTTTTCTGTGGCGTGACTTTTTTTTAACCTCTTTGGGTTCCAGTGTTAAGTCAACATCTCTTAACAGGTTCACATGGTCGGAATTGACATTTTCACAAATAAGAAATATGAAGATATCTGTCCCTCCACCCACAACATGGACGTACCCAATACCAAAAGATGCGACTACCAGGTGAGATGCGTGGCTTGGCTTATTTCTGTACTGCTTTAATGTGTAGGGGAGGGGGGATAACAGCACACTTATTAAATTGGGCTATGCATTGCTTAATTGTTTTGTAATTGGTACATTTCTGATTTGTTGCCCTGGTCTTGTTTAATAAGGGCAATAGCTTTGCCCAGTCTTTCTTTTTTCTTGTGGCAACTTAAGACTTAAATATCACAGTCCTTGCTTGAACTAAACTTAAATGACCCTGATGTGTGAACATGACACACACTGTGTTGGTTTATTTATTAACTAGTTGGGGTTCTGTGAGTTCGTTGGCACATTTTCAGTAAGTGGAAAAATGACAAGCTTTCTCAGTTTTTGCTTTTGATGTTTTCTGATGCAAGTTGCTTTTTTGGGACTGTTTGTAAATATGACAGCAGCGAGTCCTTTAAAAACAAGTACTTGCGGTTTTTTTGCACTTGAATAAAATACTCACAGGTGTAAAGTTTGCTTTTGGAGTCTGCTGTAAATATTTGATATCCATCAGCATCATAACACACTATCTGCTCCAGAGGTTTGCTTAATCAAATATCTGCTTTATCCTTTGCTTAATAGAACAATGTTCTGAGAACTGCTTTGTTTGTTTTTAGCTGGTGGACATCAGCGAGGGATTCCTCTCTCTAATGTTGGATAATGGTGACGTGCGTGAAGACCTGCGTGTGCCGGAAGGTGATCTCGGCAAAGAAATCGAAAGCAAATTTGCAGCTGGTGAAGAGATGTTGGTATGTCCACCCATTAAAATTTATCAAACGTGTCTTGCAAGCATTTATCGTTAGTGTCTCAAATCTTCATTGAACACTTTCTTGTCTTCCAGGTTACCGTGCTTTCAGCTATGGGTGAAGAGTCTGCAGTGGCTGTCAAACCCATGACCAAATAGGAAGAAAGACTGGGCTGCTCAGGCTGCAACATGCTACACTTTAACAAATCTCTTGCATTTGTTTTGTTTTTGGGTTTTATTTGTCACCAAAGCTATGGCCTTCACAAGCAACCTCAAATAATTTTTGTTGTGATTGTACTCCTTTTTTTTTTCTCATTCTTCTCCAAAACTGCTGGACTTGTCAGGTCAGTTGGCATTCTGTCGGGTAAGAGGTTTATTGTCAGTATGTTTACCCCCCCACCTGCCCAACAGTGTTTACCCCATTCCACATCTTTTCCCCTCAAGTTTTTACCGCGTACATTCCTGAACATTAAAAAAAAATGGGATCCATTTTCCTTTTTGTATTCTCTGGTTTCATAATCATTAGTGTGCGGAATTTATGCAAAGTGTTCAGACGAGAGGAAAGCCCCAACTGACCCTCAACTCACTTTTTTCCCCCCAATTTTTATTTTTTCCCCTCTGGGTGCCATATTTTTTCCTCCCTTACATGTGTGCCATGCTGGCACTATGGTTAATTTTTCCTGATTGAATGCCTTTTTCCTCAGAAGTGTGATACACACTGGTTAGTTGGCACTTCCTTGTACTAGCAGTATCTTCTAAAGTAAAACCGCTGACTGAGAAATAAACTCCAGTGAAATTTCTCCTGAATGCCAGTCTCAAATTGTTCAGAAGTGGAAAGGATGTGATGGCCATGTGCGAATACCTCTGTAACACAATAGCAGCCAGCTTGATTTTGGCTGTTGTTGATGACTTTAAATAAAAGTGTTGAAGCCTGTGATTTGTCTCCAGGAAAACTCCTGTCAGTGCTGTCTCAGAATTAGCATGAACTCTCGATAAGAACTAAATCTTTGATGCGAATTTTAATCTTTATTCACTCAAGGCCTTTTGTCATCTGACTGGAGAGAGCAAAAAATAAACATTTATTAGATGACCTTTCTTTTGATTTTATCAAACCCTTGACTGGTGTTTAAAAAAGTTCCAGAAGGTTAATTAAAGGTTCTTTCTTCATAGTTCATGATATTTTATATTTAATGCTAAACTTCAAATTATTTCCAGTGTTCTCATGGAAGGATATAGAGCTGGACATTTATTTGACAAATGCTTTTAAAGCAAATTACAGTGAATTCAAGGAATACAATTTATGTATCCATGACCTATTAGCACTGCTAATGCAATGCTCTACCAACTGAGCTACAGAAACATTTAAATTGCATTGAGGCTCAATTACCCAGTCTAACCCATCTGTGGTAATTTGGGGCTGATTAGTTGTATTTGTCTATTTATAAATTAAAAATATTTGACATTTTATAAGGGTATGTTTTCATACGTCAAATAGTAGTTCAGTCTAAAATGTCACAGTGTTCTATAGATCAGTAAATATGATCTTGGAGATTCTGTTTTTAAAAATACATAATTACCAGGGGTGCAAATGTTTCACTTGGTTACATTAATCTATTCTGAAGCTAATTTGTTCAGTTTTCCAAGTAAAATGTCTGCAATAAAATGGTGTGAAATCTCTTAAAACAGATACTGTGTATAAAACAAAGTTTTGATCAATCCACTTAGAACACAATATAAATGGGTTTACATTTTGCCTTCCATGTAAGATTTGTGTGTGTCTATTTATATACCTGGAAAAAACCGCCTACCCTGTTTTTAGAAATGAATGGGCAAAACTCAGTTTGGGAATGTATTTCAGAAAGTGAGAGCAGATACAGGGAATGAGTTGTTCTGAGTTGTTGGGTTGGTCTGCTAATCATCTGTGTGGGTGGAGCCAAACACTCAGTTTTCCGTTTATGGCTGGGTGCCCAGATAACACTCACTGTGAATGTATTTGGTTCAGTATTGACATGAGGCACTGCAGTGTATTCAGACATATATTTCTTTATCCGTTACAGCTCCAAATTGTTGAACCACATCTGTTAAACCGTTCTTAAGCCTAGATTTAAATAAACACGGATACATATTAATTGGATGCACCTTAATTTCAATACAGTTATTTGATGTAGGTGTGCAACAAAATTAAAACAACACTTTATGCAGTCATAAAATATGCTTAAAGTTTTTTAAAAGGCTCTTCACACACATGCTACAGAAGAACTATTTTGGTTCCTGAAAAAACATGTAGTCAAGGGTTTTTAAAATAAACAATTTCTTAGCTTTGCAAAATCTAAAAAACTTTTGTGAAACAGAAATGTTCTCCATATGTTAAAGGTTCTTTATGGCATCATACAGCCAAAAATGGTTCTTCTGTGGCAACATGAAGCACCAAGTCCATGTAATTCCTGTTAACCGGCTAATCAAGTATCCATGTGTCTGCTGAGGCCTCTCCCAAATATTGTCTGCACTGTGATGAGTCATTGTTTCTTAGTAGACATGCAGAACCCAGTTCTAGTCCTCTGGCTGTATTGTGTCACATTTGAATGTTTGCATATCTGTGGTTACATTAATGTCTTAGGGAGGTTTAGAAAATCTGTAATCTTCAAAACGAAGACAAACATAAAGTTTGTTTAATGCTGACTTATACACGTGAGAAAGATATGTTTGCTTTTCTTACTACGCTTAGCAATGAGAAACCACCCATTGCTTTAAATGGGACAGTCATTTATACACCATTTTTAATTATAATCTTTAAATAAGCAAATATAAAGCACATTTCATACAATACAATCAGAAATAAACTGATTTCAACCATTTGGGAAGTTTTATAAGTATATGAAACCAGATGCCATGTGGCTAAACAAGACATCACATTTAACTTTAACAGTTAAACATTGTTTGTACTCCCTGTAATAGTATATATATAGTCTCTCTGTTTGAAACATAAAAATATAAATTGGCAGGTTACTTTACATTTCTATCCTTATGTTGAAATCAAATGAAGCCAAACTGAGGGATGTCGGACCCAACAGCTCAAATTAAAAATCATTATTATAAACTTACCGTTGTGAATTGGGTAATAAGTAATAAGACCGTTTTAAACACTGATTTGTCATGTATTTACTCAATAACTTCAATTTCTGTTTATTTAACCCAATAAAGTTACGAATTGTATCTTTAATTCATTCACATGATTAACACGCAACTGCGACTGAAGTTTTGGTGAATCCTCTCAAACTGACAGCCAATCAGAACCGAGGAAATTATGACTAACTCCGCGCGGACCTACGTCACTTCCTCTTTCAAGTTAACCTCACCAAGATGGCGCCGGTACGTATCGAGCTGCAGACCGGCCTTTAAGATTAAATGTATAATGTATATGTTTAGTGTACATTACATATCAGATATGTAAATTATAAGTGTATTATTTCGCTTAGAGTTTGTTATAGGTGGAACAATGTATTAGTTAATTAGTTTAACTTCATTTGACTTCAGACACGTGGATAACTCAGCTAGCAATCATGGGTTGTAGGAACATTTCCCTGACGTTTTCATTAAATAACAAAACAAGTTAAAATGTTATTGTGAATGTTTCAGTAACATTTTGGACGCTGTAACGTTATCACTTGTTTAAAAGAGCGATATTTAAGCATTTTAATTCGGTAACGCTGTAAAATGTTCCACTTACAACCTCAGAATTCAATTAAATTTGGCCTTTATTCAATGATCAGTTTAAACTGAAGTGTCACTCATAATAAAATCTAACATTGTTTGTTTAGAAAAGGCAGACTGTCGTGAAGAAGAATAAAAAGGGTGTTTGCTGGAAGTTCACCCTGGACTGTACTCACCCGGTTGAGGATGGAATTCTGGACTCCGCCAATTTCGTAAGTTTTATTAAGAAACCGAGAATTCGTCCGATTACATTGTGTTTGTCATGAAATGTATTCAGGCAGTCGCATCTCTAATGCCATGTCATCACTAGGGTTCCCTTCCCTAGTTAATTGCCTAGGGCTCTCTTCCCTAGTGTGGTCATGTTGTTTTCTCACTAACAGGAAACATTTCTGAAAGAGAAGGTGAAGGTTAATGGTAAAACCGGCAACCTGGGAAATGTAGTTCAGATCGTTCGTCAGAAGAACAAAATCAACGTCACGTCTGAGAAGCAGTTCTCGAAAAGGTGAGAACCGTTCCACCAACCTTCTCCACTGTTGATTTTTAATGTTATAGGGCTGAAATAACACTTCTTCATTTCTCAGGTATCTCAAGTACCTCACAAAGAAGTATCTGAAGAAGAACAACCTGCGAGACTGGCTGAGGGTGGTGGCGTCAGATAAGGAAAGCTACGAACTGCGTTACTTCCAGATCAGTCAGGATGATGAAGAATCTGATGCTGATGAGTGAAGATGATGTCTAGAAATGTGTATCGAAGTTCTGCATAAGCTGTCACATCAAGAGCAGGACTGTTTTGATATCTGCTTTATAATAAAAAAGATACACACAGAAATTGAGTGTCTTGTTTTTGTCTATGATTAGGTCATCAGTTTAAGTTTTGTAGGTTTGTTCTGGAATGGCTGGTCTAAGTATTACAGGCTAATATTTTTAAACCAAATTGATGCCAGTTTGATTGTAAATCAAGGTAGATTATTTGTAATGCATTAAACAGGATTTATTAACTAGCAGATATGCAGATAGTGGTGACTGATGGAATGCACTGACTGCAATATAAGCAAATTTCTTGCTTTCTTAATTACAAAAATCAATGTATGTATTTGGATTGTGTAATAACTAGAATTGTGAGATTTTCTAGAAAACATTGTTAAAGTTTTGTCACACTGCATGTGAAAAACTGAAAACCTATTAAATAGTGTTCTTTAGCCTTTGTGAGGGATCAATGTGAGTTTCAAAAATAAACCCATAAGATTAAAACTATTTTTAAATTTGATGGCCCTTTATTTTATTGCACAATACAACTCTTATATAGCATTCTTTTTTTTTTTGTTTATTGGATTATTTAATTACAAAGTATCTTTAAAAACCTACACCTGAATTTGTGTTGACAATCAGATATCATAATCATGCTGATTAATACAAAGCTAACGCTATCACTGAGTAATATTGATTTGGTTAACAGTGTTACCTTTAAAACGTAATCTCTAATCTTTCATCATTTTCTTTAGCTAGGGTCAAAGGTAAGTGATCTTACCTGAAATCTTATCAAGATAGTGGTAAAGCAATAGAAAGATCAGGATTCAAATACATTTGCATTGATGAGGTGACCTCAATATAAAGTCCTCCACAACCAGAGAACTCCAAGAAGACAACACTACTTGTTACCAGGATGACATCGACTGTTGAGCAAAGAGAAGAGGCTGAACCAATGTTACGGACCAGCGCAGGGAGAAAACGTATTCGAGAGCGATTTCGTGCTACTTTGGCAGGACTGCTGGAGCTGGAGGTCCTGAGGGTCAGGCACAAAAAAATGGTGGCGACAGCGCTGGAAAAAACTGAAGATCCTAAAGAAACGGCTCACTCAACAAATATCCAGAAGAGACAGTATGAGTACTGGGTGGATAAAGACATTTTTAAACTCAGGCGTAGTTTTTCTGAGGAGGCTGTCCATGACACAGGGAACTCCACAGGGCTTTGGTCTAGTCACTCTTCTGAAGATCTGCTTTATCTTCATGGCCTTCAAGAACAAAGATGGCATCACCAGGAACTTCATACGCATATGGAAAGTCAATCAAGGGCTAGCTCAGGCTTTTGTGGCAGTGACTTTGGAGACGTTTCCACCCCTGGTGATGATGATATCAGTTCTCTCTCTAGCTCCATGGCTTCCTTAAAGTACCAGAATTCCTTGGTAGATGTGGAATGTTTTATGGGTGAAAGAACTCAGAGGAACCGACCCATTTTATTGAAGAACAACGAGGAGCATAGGAGGCAAGGTCAAAATGAGACTCCATCCTGTTTCTCTGATGAAGAGGTTCCTGTAGATGGTTTCCTGTCTGTGGCAGATCTCTATCCAGATTCACACTGGCCAGATGTTTCCGACATACTACAGCCCAAAGTTGTCTTGCAACCCACATACTGTTCTGATCTCCCAGGGCAGCAGAGCATGGAAGTCTATCGCTACCCAAGCCCATTGCATGCCGTGGCCCTACAAAGTCCTCTCTATGCTCCCCGCAGCCCCCTGAACAACAGGAGAAAGAACAGAAAGCAGTTCTCAAGAAACTTTGTGGGTAACTCAGCCTCTTTGCTAAGACAAATCTCTTCTCCATGGAAGCTCTCAGAACATTCATGCTGCCGTCCAAAATCCAGTTTATCATCCAACATGCTCTGCAGGGACATGCACCTCAAGAGTCACAGATGCGAGGAGGTTATCCTGAAACGGGTTCGACACCACAGCTCCACTGCCACACCAAGAGGGATGCGCTCACGGCCAAAGAGAAACATGCACCGCACAAGCTCCATGGGCAGATACAAATCCTCCATTTATTCTTTTCAGCCTACAAGTCTGCAGAAAAATTGTGAAAATAGAAATGCGTGTGAGGTTGCGAGAAACGCAACATCCACCATGCACGATATGAAAAGTCATCTAAATAAATAAAAACATGGAGACAGACAGCTGATTTGACCAACCTGAGCATGTAGCACAAAAGCAGCGATGATGAAGACAATGCAATCCATGCAGAACGATGCAGCAAAGAGACGCATGAGAGAAGTTTTATGGACAAATGTAGACTTGCATTGCATGCAACATTGCAGATTTATAAATCCATCTAAATATAAGCAAAACGAATGTGTTTTGTTAAGCAAAAAGATATTATGCAGTGTTATGATATAGTTCTATGAATTACAAAAAAAGTTCTATGAATTACAAAAAAGGTGCACAGCCACACTGACAAATGTTACAAATGTTCAATACAAACACTGTTTAAACACTGTTAAAGAATATATTAAATACATTTACAACAACCATTACCTGTCAAAGCTTTTAATATCTATCATCTAACATCCTCTATGATTTTATCTTACATTTAAGTGTCGCATGTTGTCTAAAACAACATTCAAATTGAACAAAAACACCTTTGCTAAGTAGATAAAAACAAAAATACACACACTTGTTTTCTTTTTGTGATTCTTCTCACCTTTTATTGAAATGTAATTTCAATTATTTAAAACGTATTATATATTATTTTTATTATATAAAATTTTAAATGATAAACAGTTTTTTCGATGTATGTACAATGTTGGTACTAATCCTACTATAGTGTAGGCAAACTCTAGGAACGTCAGGACGCTGCTTAATTGTTTTCGTCATAGTAGGATTTGTAAAACGGTCTGTATGGGAATATGCTCGCGTTACCCACAAGATGTCAGCGGAGATCCAAAACGCTTCGTGTGATAAAACACATGTGACAAATATCTTGAATTTTAATTTCACCTGGTAAATTTCTTGGTTTAGCTCATTTACTCAATTTCGACAAGCAGTCTAACAAACAAGCTAATATTATAACTTAAAAAACAGAGACGAAGACAAAGTTACAATAAAGTTTAAACAAAATCATATGCTGTTGGTCAGACAACAAAAACATTTTTCTTCTCTTCTAATGCCAGAAATATTTTTCCGCTGACCTATAGTAGGCAAAGATACAGCTTTGTTCTGCAGAAATGTTTTTCCCGGTGATCTTTCTCAGGAAAATACACAAGATTCAAATTTATGATGTGAATTATGATGTGAATGTTGTTTATCTACAAAGAGAGTCATAATAAAGTGATTTCAGGTTTTTATTTAAGATTAGGGCTGGACATGGCTGAAAGTTATCAAGAATAGTTTAAGGCAATTCAAAGGTGGACCGGAAAAGAAAATTTCCAAAACAACACCAAAAGTTTTCACAAATAACAATTACAGAGCGCAATTTTCTCTTTAATTGTTTTAAACAGGAAAATTGATAAACCTCACCTGCCCCTTTCCAGGTGAGCTTACCCCACTGTCCAGGAAAAACCTTAAACTGGAAATTTAATGTAGTACACAAATATATGAAATATCTTTAGCTATCAAATTAATATGTGCAAGAAAATTGTTGTCAGTAATTTCCTCTGATGTTTAAAATCTTTAGTTATCGGGATCTTGTCAGTGTTTTCTCTGAAACTCATCAAAACAGGATTGATATCCTACCATGGGATGTTTCCTAGAAAGCATTTTTCTAAGAAAAAAAAAATAGGTGGAGAGTTTTGGCAGAACCATTTCTCTGCCTGAATTTTTATGTCCTCATCCAGTTTTAAATTCAGAAGTTATTTTTAGAGCTTTTTGCTCTCTTACTTTAAAATACAAATTGTCCTTACCGCATATTTACTGTATGACATGAGGACATGTTGGCTATGTAAACATGTATTCTTTTGTTTTCAAATAAAACGTGATCTGCACACTTTTACATCCCATTGATGCGGTTACAATGATGCATTTGTAAGGGCTTGGAGGATGATGTAGTTGAGTAACTATAGCAACGGTGACTCATCTTTGTGCTTATTTGAATCTCTCTGAAACATCTTACCATTCACTTACACTTAACCTAAACTTACAACTATAACTAATTACTAGTTATAAAGGACTGGATACCATAGATTGTCCTTCTGATAACCACCCCATCTCCTTTTACTCTAGTTTATTCTTAGTAGATTAATTCAGCCTTACTAGGGTAAAAGAAAGAAAACAATTTGATAACTCACAATAGGTGACAGAATATAAAATCGAATAGGATAACCAGTTAGCATAAATTCAACAGAAGTGTTGCATCGAGAGGGATGACAAATGCTGGTTAATTAGGTTAGTAAGTTAAGCAGTTGGATCGCTGCAGATGGGATATTTGATTTGAGTTGTTGATCTTTTATTGTTGACATTGGTTATGTTTGCAGAAGTGTTGCCACAGCATTGCAAACACCACTGATGAGTTATATCATTCAGTCACCATGGCGATACTTTTGTTTCCTGTGAAACCTGAGCTACACTAGCTTCTCTGCAACTGAAGCTGAGTGGCAGACTAATTAAAAATAAATTAAATGCCATAGACGGATGTATAACTATTAAAATGAAACACCAGATGACTTTGTATCTGTATTTCACTAACTGTAACCTTTACAGTTAAACTATTTCAGGTATTTGATGTAGTGTGTTATTCATTCTTTAAATAGTTTACAATAGGTCTCACTAAAGAATATAGTTTTTCTTTGAATGTTTTATGTACTGTATGGGCACGTATCTTTATCATTTCATAAACATCTCAACCAATTTGTCATTTTATAATAACCCAAGAAACATTATTTAATCAAATATCACCTGGGTACGTGGAATATAGCCCACCCTCCCACTAACACTTTTAGGTTGTAGAAGTGTTTTCCCAACGTTTCCATTAAGTAACTAAAACGTTATACTAAGAAGGTTCAGAACGTCCATTTTTTGACGTTGTATTAACGTTATTGAGAACGTTAGTCAAACATTTTAAATTCTGTAACTTAACCGTATAGCATTTGTGATATATGTGGTATATGACGTTAAAAAACGTTATACTAACGCTACTTAGTTAGAGAACTTTTTAGAAAACGTTAGCCAACGTTTTGACAACGTTCCCTGGTAGCTGGGCCGACCTAAGAGAGTGTGGCCATCTAAAGCAAGTCAGGGCAGCTTTGACGTAGGCAGCTGTTGAATGGAGGGCTTATCTTTTAATAATGAACTCTCCTCTGATCACACGGAGAAGCGCTTGAATAATTCACATCTCTCTGTATTGTGTCTCCAGCAGCGTTACCCGGATTCCTCCCTCACCGCCGGACATAATGCAGAGCACACTTTAAAATCCCCACAGGTGAGTTTCTGGCTTTTCTGCAAGAGAAAAGCTGTTTTCAATTGGACACCTCTGTTCGCAGAGATATTTGTTTT
Source organism: Ambastaia sidthimunki (assembly GCA_036877625.1). Lineage (NCBI taxonomy): Eukaryota > Metazoa > Chordata > Actinopteri > Cypriniformes > Botiidae > Ambastaia > Ambastaia sidthimunki. The sequence goes on along the minus strand of JAZGTK010013404.1, from coordinate 2,798 downwards.
AAGGGGAGAGACCAGCTGCAGGCTGGATTTTGGCTCAGGTTGGAGCAAATTGTATTTGTGTCTGTGTGTCTGTTTCAAGAGCACATTTTATTTCTCACTATAGAGATTTGCGCACGTAACTTTCGTCAGAAAACCCTCATCAATATTTTATTTGGAAAAGTTGTGCAGGTTGCACAATTTAAATTTGATTTAGATCCGAATTGGATCGTGGATTGAACTTAATGCTGGTATTCTGGACTAAACGAAGCCTTAGAGACGCAGCTAACATGGAACATTCTCAGAACGTTGGCTAGTGTTCTGTAAAAGTTCTCTCAAGGTTATTAAAACGTTCTTGCAGTAACGTTGGTAGAACGTTTTTTAACATTATATATCATATATCAAAAACGTTATTCTTAAATTGTTAGTGGAATGTTGTGAAATCGTTACAGAATTTAAATAAATGCTTAAAGTTCGTATAACTAAGCAATAACGTTAATACAATGTTTAAAAACTGTAGAAAATACATTTTTAACGTGTATGTTACTTAATGGAAACGTTAGGGAAAGTTCTTGGAACCTAAAATTGTAAGCTAGGACACAATCTTATGACTGATTTGGGGATTTATTTGATTAAAGTGCCAGAGTTTTCTGTGTTAATAACATTATTTCAGAGTTTACTGAATGAAATACTGGGAATAAGAGAACAACACGTTATATTGTATTAAGTAACATGAGAGTCGTGACGTGTTAGACGCTGGAACTGACCAGAGTGCTGAAGACCCTTCAGAACAATTTCTATTAATGACAAAAATGTCCTTTTCGTGCTTGCAAGAGTCCTGTATTAATATCTGTTAAACAATCTGTTTTTATCGACAATTAATGTGCATTCAAACTTGGTTTGAAACTCGTCCATCATTAAAATTTGTCATCGTTAAAATAGTTTAAAATATTGAATGTAGCAGCAATCCAATATTTGCATGTTAAACTGCAGTTGGCCTTCTTGCATTTATTTGCATACTGAATTATTGTCGTTCCGTGCTTGTGTGCAGATTTGCCTGCACAGTTAATTTAGATATAAACGAACGCAAAGGTTATAATAGCTAAGATTATACTGCAAATAAACAAATGGAAAAATGAAAGTACGTAAAAAGTAGCCGGAAACTGATTACGTGATTACGTGAGAAAAGCATGACAAACGAACATAAAAGTGACTTTGGCTTCTCTCTGTATTCACAAAGATGACGCACATATAACCTGCAGATGGCATCATGCAGTAAAACTCAACGCGTCGGTGTTGTTGCGTTTTGATAACAGCAGAGATGTTGTCAGTGTTGTCAGACTGAACGAAACAAGATAGTGGATGTGGAAATGTAACCTGTGCAGGGAAAACAAGAGAGAAAGGCTGAGATGGTGGATTGTGAAACTGACAGTGTAGCAACACGTCTTACAACAAGAAGGAGTCAAATGAAACAGTGCAAAATGAAATAGAGCAAATGGGAAAGAAATGTATCAGGTTTTCCAAAAGCATGGAAAAACAAAGATAAGGAAATTTTAAAACGTTGTGGTGGAAAATCTTATCTAATGGAAATCCTTGAAAAGTTATGAACATTTCTGTATATCTTGTTTCTTATTATTGTTATATAAAATTGCTCTTTATAAATTAAATCTCTATAAAATCTTTTAAAAAAGCTTCTAAATTCATTGATCAGTTTTTGGAATCCTTACTAATAGAAAATAAAATTATGATTTTGTTTCCACATTATTTATTTCTGTGCTCGATTGCATTCAATAACAGTGAATTATCAATGTTATTTTTATAATAGAGTTTATTTCTATTGAACATTGATATCATTAAGTAAAAGCACCAGTTTTGTTCTGCTTGCAGACCTCTGCTGTATTTCCTGCCCAGCATTATATTCTCATTCTTCTCACTGTTAGTATCTGAATGTCCAGCGGATATCTGATGCTCTGTCTGTGCTAATCTGCAAGTTTAATGAGAACCGCCACCATAGCAACATTTCACCTCAGCCAATGAGACGTTACTTTCTATTGTCAAATTGTTGCAACGTGTTTCTCATCAGTATTAAATCTGACACGATGTCACTGTGTGTCCGCCAGTACCAGCATTTCTTATCGTTGTTACTGTAAATTATTCAGTAATTCTTCAATTATTATTTTGTGTAGATTTATCATGTTGAGAAACAGACATTTAAAATTAATTGCAAATTAATACATTTTTAATTTAGCTTAGAAACCAGTTGTCTTAGTTTCAGTGTTAGCACAGTTATTGTATTTACCTTAGTAAGGCAGTATTCATGTCAATAACCTGTATAAGTGATTTGCTTGCCTTCATTTTTTGCAGGAACATTGTTGATTCTGAGTCGATTGTTGAGGATGTTGATAGTTTATGTCATGGATCCACTCTGATACACACTGGAGGAGAGAGAGAGATAATTAAAGCAAGAGACAGACATACAAGACAAGTTTAAAGGAAACAGCTGGACAAACTCACTCATCTTTTCTCCCAGTCTTCCTGCTGTGAAAGATGAGTGCTGTTTTTGCTAAACTGGACCCCAGGAGGATCCAGTGGGAGTCGTCCTGGTATGGGCTGCATTCACGGGTCCTGCGCACTAAACCCGTGGACTCCATGCAGGGGGGCTCAGATGACCTGCATGGCACCAGACTGGCCCGGGTGCTCACAACTGTGGATCTGGTGTCACTGGGGGTGGGCAGCTGTGTGGGCACTGGTATGTATGTGGTTGCCGGGCTGGTTGCTAAGGAAATGGCAGGACCTGGTGTGATCTTGTCCTTCATCATTGC
>JAZGTK010013403.1:2004-14335 GCA_036877625.1 Ambastaia sidthimunki | reverse complement strand
AAACATGTTTTGTATTGCATGGTTGAAAGTCTCTTCACATCCTGATAGCAAAAGTGTCTAAATATATTCATGTTAATAAATATCTTTTGTGGAAGCAGCAGGATCATAAAATGTTTGTTCAACCATTAAATTTGGTCCAGATGCAATGACAGGATGTTCTGCTTGCCTGTCAAATGTGTGTGTTCACGCGTTAATGTTCACGCGTTAATGTTCACGCGTTAATGTTCACGCGTTAATGTTCACGCGTTAATGTTCATGTGAGTGTTCTCTAAAATCACATTTTTTTTTCAGGTCTCGCTCTCGGCGTCATTCGAACCGTCGTTCTCGGTCTCGTTCTCATCGTAAGAAGTCTCGTTCTCGCTCTTATAGCCCTGAATATCGCCGCCGGAGATCTCAGAGCACGTCGCCCATGTCCAGCCGCCGCAGACACGCCGGCAGCAGGGTGAGTGCTGTGGGTCATAGGTCAGAGGTCACAACTGAGGTTAAATTGCTGTAGATCTCAGTTGTGTCAGTTTTACAGATTTTATAACATCAGCTGTATAATGTTTCTAACATGGTTAGGGTTGCACAATATATTGAAATCTGGCAAATGTGCATATTAAAATATTCATATCACAGTGGTTTGCAATATATGAATGATTTTAATACAGTTGTGTATAGTCCATGTTTCTGGTTGATGCAGAGAAACTTACACAAAATTGTTAGTTGGAATGTGTTTTTTTTCCGGAAAGAATGTGAAACAGGTTGATTATATAACTTTCTGTTTTAAATCTATTTTAACAAGATACATTTTACAAACTTAAAGCCTTTAATTCACTTGGAATGCAAAAGAGTTTGCTTTAGTTCAGAATCATGTTTTTCTTTATTAAAAACGATGTGTTTTAACTGTTGTATGTCACACAACCCAGCCTCATGACTGTCTTTAATAACCCCTTTCATTCCCTCTGATTACATCAACAGAACTCAAACAGCCATGAGTCCAAAAACGACTCGCACAGTCATGGTGACACCAGGGTATGTGGACCTTTCTTAACTTTTCAACAGTCTCTGTGTTGCCCTGTAGGGCTTGAGAGGTCCGTGCGGCTGTCTGAGGTCAGAATAAAGGCCTGTTTCAAATGGCTCATGCAGTGACAGTGTTATTATTGTGATATCCTGAGAAATGTTGTGAACAAATGTTGTGTTGGACAGGAAGCATCAGGACGGGGTTATTAAATACTGTCACACAGTTACCCAGAGAGATTTCAGCCATGTTTGATTTAGCCCAACCCCCAAGAGAGAGTGATGGAGTATTTCCTGTAGATTAGTGTAACTGTAAACATTGGGGAACATTATCACATACAAACTTGCCATTAGGTCCAGTAATTAGTAACGTCATTGCATGCCAGTTTTTTTTTTAAATAAATGATTTTGTATATATTTACATAGTAATCTATTAATATAAGCTAGTGAAAGGTCATAGCTGCAGTTAAACAGTATTTGACAGTAGATGGTGCAGTTGAGTTTTTTTCTCTTCACAGGCTAATCCGGATCCTAACACGTGTCTGGGTGTGTTTGGTCTGAGTCTGTACACCACAGAGCGAGACCTGAGGGAGGTCTTCTCACGGTACGGGCCTCTGGCCGGGGTCAGTGTGGTGTTTGACCAGCGTACGGGCCGCTCTCGTGGGTTTGCCTTCGTTTACTATGAGAGCATCAATGATGCGAAAGAGGTGCGTGAGCAGGAAATGACTGTCCTAGTGTTGCAGTTACAGTTACATCTCAAAGTTTCCCCTCATTCATGCAGAGCAATTTCATTCTAATAGACACAATCTTTAGCCACTTAAACAGATATATCTATATTTAATACAAGTAAATATAGCTTAAATATATTTTATACATTACACTTGAACTACATTTCTCATGTTTTGATAAAGCTGCATCTATAACTTTTCTTTTTTTTTTATCAGTTATTAAAGTGCAACAGATCAGTGTTGGGCTTTATTTGACTTAAGCATATGAAAAGAAAAGTTTGCAACCTGCAGTTTTGGGTTTTGAACAGAGGTAGCGGTGGAAAAGTTATGGATTGCAGCATTCAGATAACTTCTGTCCACACTGAAATACAGCTCAACGTATCCGTACATTAAACATCACAGATGTTCTGGTTAGTTGTGGTTTTGTGGACAGACTAATGTAGCGTCACATCTGCCAGCATGTGTTTATTGAGACTTTGACAGTAGCTTTGTATGAGTGTATAGCCTGTGTAGAATGATCATCTGACCCTCACCGCAGGCTATGGAACGAGCTAACGGCATGGAGCTGGACGGGAGGCGTATCCGAGTGGACTATTCCATGACTAAACGTCCACACACACCCACACCGGGCATCTACATGGGCCGGCCGACACAGTGAGTGTTCTGCAGGCCTCCTTCACAAGCATGTGTTAACGTGGCTGTTGAGTATCAGACAAATGAACGCAGGTGTGATCGTTTCAGTAACGGAGGGGGAAGCGGCGGACGAAGACGAGATTCGTGTTACGATCGTGGATATGATCGATATGACCGTTACGATGAATACGACTACAGATACAGGTGATGTGTGTGTTTACTGGACCGTGTAGAACAGTAAGAGTGTGTAGTGTGAGTTCTGAACTGTTCCTCTGTCTTCCAGCAGGAGGCGCTCTCCATCCCCGTATTACAGCAGATACAGGTCCCGCTCAAGATCTCGCTCCTACAGCCCACGTGAGCTTGAATTTTAATGCCTTCAGCAGCCTAACTCATCCACACATGCCCCAATGCATGTCTGCTTGATAAAGAGAATGTTTCTAGAGAATGTTACTCTTAAATTGGTGAAAGTCTCATTCTTAACCGGCTAGCTAGAGTCATGTGCCGCATGTGATCAGAGTTTTATTGTGGACTCATGCTAAGAAATGTCAATGTCTTTTTATCTTTTGCAGGACGATACTGAGAACTTTCTGACTGTCGTCGTCTTGCCTGTTTGCATCAAGTTTTACATTTATAAAGACAAATACATGCAGAACTGACTGTCCTGAGAAAAACAAGCTCTCAGTGCTGCTCAGATGAAGAATCGCTTGTTTGACAGCATTGTTTGTATGTTGGATATCTTGTTTCTAGTCTTTTTAATCTGTAAGTTTGAAATCTGTATGTGAGTTTTAGGTTTTATGTAAAGACGCTGTTATTGAGAAGCACAAATCTTTTTGGGGGGAGAAGTGTGTTTGTGGTCTTCTATGACATATATCTGTTTTCTTTACATTCTGAGAATTATACCGTTCTGAGGGTGTGTGTGTAGCTTACATGAATGTGATTAAAACCTCCGTTTATCTGTAACATCAAAATGCTTTTTCAAGAAATAAAGACCTCAAAATAAGTGATTCTGTTTTAATAAGACATGCTTTGCTGCACTATTTAGTGTTATTACACTATTTACTATTTAATGAACAGAAATAAATTAGCTCTGAATTAAATTTTTATAGAAAACAATCTGAACCAGATCTAAATCTAGTTTTAGTTTCTACAGGAATTAAAATTGTGAATAACTGATTTTTTAAAATAAAACATCTTCCATGTTGCAGTAACTTAAAACGTGATTTTGAACAAAGTAAAACTGCAACAAAAGCTTGAATGTTATTAAATGATGTCTGACCGTTTTAAATGGTGAAAGTTTGCAATCATAGAAATTGAGGTAACAGAACTGTTATTATATATCCTTAATAAATCATTTGTACGATATGAAGGTAATGTTAACATTTTAACAATGAAAACCTTTTTTGCTTTGACTGGTATGTAAAATTTATTTAGTTCAGAAGACTGATTACAAGATGAATGAGTTCATTTCTTCAAAGGTTTAATTCAAATACAACTGAAGGTGTGAAAATTCATCTATGAGAATGTGACGGCAAATCTGTCAGTCACTTTATATCACTTTTATTATTACCATTAAACAATTTTACATGATGCTAACAGCAGTCAGAAAACTGATTCACATATTCAGACATGATTTTATTAACTACTATCACACATATGGCTGTTAAATGGTGTGTTGAACGGCCGGATCTGACAAGAATTTGAACTTTTGTTGGAATCAGTAAGTGTGTTTGAGTGCTGGACTCCAGACTGTCAGCCATATTGTTTTCACCTATCCAGACATTTGAGATCAGAGTGGGGAGGAGCTGAGACATTGATTTCAGAAGCTAACGCTCTTTAAACAACATTATAGCTTTAAACAACTGAAACTTTGTGTTTGAATATTTATATTGTAACAGTTTCTTCTTACAGAGTGTAAGAATACTTATACTGTCATGATGAAAAGACTTCAGTCACATGATTTCTGAGATTGTGTATGTAACTGATGTTCTTTATTTTTATAAATCAAGGATATGGCTTGTAATATATACATTTCACGCCTGTCTGTAGTTTGAAAGTTTAAAAAGAAATTACATGAACTATCCACTCTCATTAAAAAGCATTTTTTAATTCATAAAAATTAAGATGAATAGGTCTTAAAATTGCACTAAAAATAACGATCTGCATTTTTGTTTGAGGAATACCCAAAAATGACAAAAAAATACACCTTATCTGAAAAATGACGAACCCTTAAACACAAGTTAACCTGCTCATAGATGCACTTAATATTTCAGATGTGAAAAATGGCCACACCGCTGTACGTTCCGTGTCTCAACACATATTCTTACTATACTGTGTCCTATAAATATAAAAAAACTATAAATATACATCAATGCTCACATGAACTTTATACTGTCCCACATCCAGAAATAAAACTTATCAGTCAATTCAAATGTGTCAGAAAATAAACAGCATGTAAAGATTTCAGTTAACATAACAATGACTGCCCGCCCATCAAGACAAAGAACAAATGAAAACATTTGTTTCTGAGTAAATGTGATACTTTAAACCTGTAAATAAAACAGTTTCAGAATAGCATAGCTGGCATGAAATACATTTTCTCTTTTTGCTCTACCAAAACCAGAAATGGAAACATTAGCTTAGCTGTAACACATTTCTTGATTATTGTAGACTTACAATGAAAGATAAATATTTGATTCAGATGAGGGCATGACAACAAAGACATTAAAACTATGAATGAAGGTTTATCTGAAACCCTGTTAATACTACTGACTTTCTGTCATCTTAAATGTTTCTGTTTTCTTTATAAAAACTGCAGTACATACAGAACACGTGTGGCATCTCGCTAAACACAGTTTGGAAAACATGACACCGCCATTTTCTGTACAAATGCACGATAATAATTTATACAGACCAGAAATACATCGACTAAACCGTCGACAAAATTTATCATTTAAATAACACGACACGATTGCAGAATAATTCTGCTGTTTATCCCCTTTAATACTTAAATGTTGTTTATTATTGTACAAAAAAAATCCACAAAAACTCTCTGAAAACAGTTTATTTGGTAATGATGGCAATAACTGGACAGAATGTCCCATACATTCAACAGAAACACTAACAGATACAGAAAACCCTCAAACTTTAACACACATCATTTAAAACTCACATAGCACTTAAATCCACTGAAACTCAACTAAACTCGAGCTATCTGAAGTCTTTGTCTTTATATCATCTATATAAAGTGACATAATCTATATTATGTCACTGTTTGGTTAACTTTAATTCCACTTCAGATACCAGTTTGATATTTTTGTTTGTTTGTGTGTTTGTTAAGAAAAGCTCATTTCGTGTAAATGTATTATAAACACGTTTTACAGAAAAAACGTGTTCCTATAGAAAATCGCGTTTTTCCTCAATAACTAGATACTTAAAACGTTTAAACACACAGAATATAGACAGAAAGTGTTTTTCTGTAAGGCTGCTGTGTTATTAAACACAAGAGTTTAATGTAAGAAATGATGGTATGAAAATGAGCTTCTGATCAGCGAATGAAAGCGGCGAAGACAAAGACACTGACTCACTAAAAGCCATTTCCTCAAATATGACTTCACACAAACACATAAATATTAACACAAATATTAAACATCAAGTTTAATGGTCAACAATAAATGATGTATGTTTACATTCATGCGAACTGCCTAGAAATACCTTATGAAAACGAAGTCCACTTCCATATTTCCTTTCTATGCATTTATTTCACCTTGAAAGAAAAATAAATGTATGTTTAAACAGATGTAGTTGTTGAAGTTTAATTTAAGTTGTTTAATTTTAAACTAGTTTAAATCATTGTTCCGCGCGCGCGTTTGTACCGATGAATGAAAGTCAACGCAGAGAACAGCGAGAGTAGTGACGACAGCAGCTGCGCTCTGATTGGTCCTCTGCCTCCACCAATAGGAGCGCGTCACGTGAGTGTCTGTGGCGTTTCTCATAATACAATCAGCTGCTATAACTCACCGTCTGTCTTTACTGACCCAGAATAACATCAGAACTGTAATTGTGATCGTTTACATTTATTTCTCAATTATAGAGAAAAACATGATGTATGACTGTGTGTTTTAAACACAAATACACAAGAAATATGGATTTGTTAAAAAGGACCATTTCTGATCTCGCTTGTGCCATAAAAACATTGTTTGTGAAGATGCCACGCTTTAAATACTGTGATAATAGTATAAAAATGAACGGAATTAAATATAAACGTGCCATATGAGGTTTGCTTAGTGGTAAATGAGTTGCCAGTAATCTGTCAAACGTGTCCTATACTATAATTTTCGGTGTAATTTACTTACAACCTAGATATAGATTTTATTCTTGGTATTTGTACAGAAACTTCCTGTGGGAGACATTCAACACGTCCTATGTGTGTGACAGAGAGAGAGGCCCAACGTTAAGCTCTCCAAATCACTTGGAGGGTCAAACGAATCGCACGACTTACATCCAGGTATAAACACGCATAACTTTCCAGAAAACAGCTGCAGAAATGACGAGTGATCAGGTCAGATCGTCTGGATTTATTCCTGAACAAGCGGACGGGTTGATCATCATCTCTGCTGTTCCGCATTTCTTTAGGCACCGGAAGTGCACGATTCCCTTTGTTAAGAGTGGCTAGTTCACGTTAGTTACAGATGTTAACTGCTGCAGGCACGTACCTTCACTAAACGGTTAGGGAGAAACTGTGTTGGCATACACAAATGTACTACACGCTTAATTTGTAATGATACACACCATGGTGTTTAGGCCCCGTTTTCATTGGACGTTCAGAAGAGACATGATTTAGCCCATTGCTCTTTATTGCATATGATCTCGGTTGTTAAATACTGTGAAATGTGAAAAACTGCTTTTGTGTCAAGTACAAAAAACTGGTTTAAAATAAAGTCCATTGAAACAGATGCTGTATATACGCCCCCCACCCCAATTTCTCCACCATAAGCGCAGATCTGGGCGTGCAACGCCTCTACAACTTTACCAGCAACCAATAAAAGAGCAGAACAGCATTAATATAGGAAACAGTCCACAGACATCATCATCATCATCATCATGTAGATGTGTACTACTGGATCCCTGCATGTGCACGTACTGACCCATCTCTGTCCCACCCCAGTCACATTCACCCCAATCCGACACCGGATTAAACAACCGGGTCACCTCACGTGCGGGTCTGATTTGTAGTTTGAACACGTGGTTCAGGAAGAAGAACTTTGATGGTTATTTTTGGTGTCTTTCGTTCTCTCGATGTTATTAAAAGGCGGCGTCTGCATCCGCGCGTGTGACAGTTCAGTCGCATCGCCAAAGAAAACCAACTTTCTCAATTCTATCAGTTTTCTCAGTCCTCGCGAGGATTAAATCATCGCGTAAAGCGTCAGGAAACGCGCAACCGCGTCCATCAAACATCTGAACAGCCGGGACTGATTGTGGAGAAACACCCCCAACCTCCAGCGCGGCTCCGTCTCCAAACGCTGCCCACCGGAGCGACGCGGTCGACGGCTGCACGACACAATGAACGAGCTGCAGGACACGATGAACGAGCTGCACGACACGATGAACGAGCTGCACGACACGATGAACGAGCTGCAGGACACGATGAAGACGCTTTACATCGGGAACGTGAGCGAGCGGGCGAGCGCGCTGGACCTGGAGAGCGTGTTCGCGGAGAGGAAGATCCCGTTCAGCGCGCCCTTCCTCCTCAAGAGCGGATACGCGTTCGTGGACTGTCCCGACGACAAGATCGCGATGAAGGCCATAGACGCGCTGTCCGGTGAGAACCAACACCTTCTGTGTCATCATCATCATCATCATTTAAAATGATGAAGACACGGACACGTGCGTAACAGTTAAACGCCCGAGCGGAACATGATGTGCGTGTACTGAACCAGTACAGACTACAGGTTAACCCAAGTCTCGTTTAACTACCCAAATAACCTGCAGTCAGAGTGGTAGTGTTACTAATAATAATAATACAGTAAATAATGTTTGTTAACGCGGAGATAAATGCACACACTGTTCATTTGAATATAAAAGTTTTAGGGATGGTGAGGTTTGTAAAGTGTCACTTTCTGTAAGTTTATGTGCAGTTTAAATGTGACACAAGCTGATTGTTTTGTGAACTTTGTCGTTGTGTAATTGTTTGACTTCAGATACGAGGTTGGCAACACTAGCTGGTTGGGTTGCATTGGTGGCTTGTAGGCCTCTCGACTAGTCTCGTCTCTGCAGCAGCTGGTAGTTATATTTTGGATGGGTGTATAGTGTAATACAGCAGCTGGTAGTTATATTTTGGATGGGTGTATAGTGTAATACAGCAGCTGGTAGTTATATTTTGGATGGGTGTAAACTGTAAAGATTGCAGTATTTGTCTGAGCTGACACACATCTGAGGACAATTCTCCAGTTTTTATTGAAATAAGTGAGTTTGGGTTCATCAGGCCCCGCACACGAGCTGAAAATGTGTCTGTACTCGTTTAAACTCAGATTAATCTGTAAAGATTTTTAAATGAACACAGATTGTATTTTTGAATGTTTTCTTGAGTTTGTACATGCGCGTGTAAGTGAATGTAAACACCGTAAAAAAACCATTTTAATCTTTTTGCACTTTCGCTCATTGTAAACAGTTCGACAGAAATGGACGTTTGGCTTGAAAACTGTAATTGTATTAAAACACAACTGATATTTTTCAGGGAAAGTTGAACTGCACGGGAAAGTGTTAGAAGTGGAGCATTCAGTCCCTAAACGACAAAGGTAAGATTGACTGAAATTTCGCTATTCACTAAAATCAGTCCACGATCATGTTTTTAATTCATCTCTAGATATTTATATTAGCCCTGATTTTTTTGCTTATAATTACTCTGTATTTATTTACGTTGATCTGATTCAACAGTATATTTGCAAGCGATTTAAAATAATGAATGTGAGTGAAATGTGAGGCAGTTTCAGTGGTTTGTGATGGACGCACATTCAGTGCATGAATTCTTTCACGTCTTGTGTTTATTTATCACTATCAGCAGCACTTCAATATAATATAATAGCACTATTATATATATAATAACTCGATATAGTTTATTCTTATCTTGCGAGAAGGTTTAATTCTTGAACAATTCGCTACAGTGGGATTCGTCTTATTTGAATGTTATTAGGGTCATTATTTTAGTAATGGTTAATGTTGATGAGTGTTTCTGTTCGCTTAGTCTTGTCAAACAAACAATAACCTGACGATTAATTGTTTTAATTAATCTGACTAATGTACTATGAACTAATAGTGTAAATGGTTAGTTTTTTTTCTTTAAAAAAACAATTTGGTGCTTTAAAAAAAATCCATGGATTGATATTCTTTAAATAGTTTAATTAAAATCTGGAGTAAATTTTGCGCTGTTCAACACACAGAATGGACTGTGTTATTCATGTAGATAGGAAGAGGTCAGAGGTTATATGTAAAGTTGGTTTGAACTGAACTGAGCCAATCAGAGCTAAGTACAGTGAAATGCATGCTGGGAGTGATTGTGCATTCCACCATAGACCCTGCCCACCCCCCCACACACCATAGTATGTGTGTGTCTCTGTGTTCAGTGTATGTGAATGTTTAAATGGGCAGCGTGTTACAGAGCTCTTTGCTGGGTGTGTTTTACACCAGACTTAAATTATATATAAAAATGATTTTTCTCAGCATTCACTGTAGCTGCATTGACACAAATCTTTAAATGTACAGTTGTAATTTCTGTAACGTGTTCAATCTTTCATGCATGAAAACACTGTTTTTAACCAGAGTTGTGTGTGTACGCTGAGTTTAGTTCCATGAGGCATTTTCTTCCATTTTGCTAGCTGTCCCTCGATGACTAGCATTGGCGTTTGGTTCAGAGCTTGTGCTGTATGTATGTGAGCATGTGTGTGTTGAAGACGGGCCCCAACTGAAAGAAAGAGTGGAAAACTGAGACCGTGTGTAGAGAAAAACTATATTTTAACCCTTGATTTGAGATTTTATTTGATGCTTTTTGTAGTGCTATTAACTTCAGTGTCATTATAAATGTATGTTTGTAATTTATAAATTAGGTTGTAAGGCATGAAAAAATTAATTTACAAGGTGGAGGGAAATATTAGATATTTTTAAGTTGTTTCAGTGATTTAGTTTGATTGTATATGTAGGTTATGGTGATGTTCTTACATTTTGTTTTTATTTCTCGGTAATTCTTATTTTTGTGTGTCTAATGAAAAAGAGGAATTTTCAGTGTCTCATGTAACAGTTTTTAATTTGTTGCTAATATTGTACATTCTGCTTTGGGATTGGCTAATGTAAATCTTCAGTTGTTCATTGGCTGTTTGAAATGTTTACTGTGACTTTGTATGAACTTTAATGCAGAATATTGGACAGTATTGATTTAAGGGGTCATTGTGATTATTTTAAATATTTAAAGATCGTGCTTAATTTTCTGGTGCTTCCAGGAATTTCTGAGGTGGGAAAATTCAATGAATCCTCCCCCCCAAACTGTATCTAAACAAACATTTAGCATAACTGACTCTTTCTGCACGCAATGTATGTTAAATCATTTATAAATCTCTTTTTTTCTAATAAAACTTCTGATACATCACAATCAAACCCCCACCCCTTTTCCCCTTTCTTGTCTGTTACCATGGTGACCAGACCCCACCTCCTGGGGCAGAGAGAGTTCTGTTACCCTAAAATGGGGCACCGAGCACCCCACCCCCGTCCTAACCACACATACATACGCTCCCCTCACGCTCCTATAGCTTAATCTGCTGTAGGAGAACATTCCATATTGTCTTCCCACCGGAATGCAGACCAGGCTAGAACACAAATGCTGCCAGATTCCTCAAAAGAAATGGGAAGTTTTTAATTAGAACCTCAAATCCGGAACTCGATACAGCTTTTAACAAAAGTTGTTAAATGTGAAGATTTGTTTTTATTAATGGTGTTGGTTTTGTTTCAAGTAGTTTTAAAATCGCTCATCTTCCACCGGTTACATTTTTCTATATGTTCAGCCCTCTTTCATTTCATTATTCCCTCCTTCCACAATCTCACGTTTTTGCTTTTGTGCTTTGTGTAGTAGTTTTTTGTGTACTGAGTGCATTTAGATTGTAGTTAAATTTGTGTGTTGCTGTTTATTTCATTCTGTTAGATCTAATGTTTTTAGTAAAGAATGGACGGCTTCTGGTATTCTGCCTCTCAGCCCATCATTTAAAAGGCAAAATTACTTGTTTGTTTCTACTGTTTTCTTTACAGGAGCTCCTGTCAGTTTGAAGTTTAGCTTAAGCACTGAAACTACCTGAGCCGTTTTTCTTGACTAGCTGGAGTTTTACTGAATCAGATCAGAGTTTTCAGCAGCATGCAGTAACTGAACATCACTGATGATGTCACACATGATGTTGAGTGTCAGTTCTTCATACAGTCTGTGACTGAACATCACTGAAGTCACACATGATGTTGAGTGTCAGTTCTTCATACAGTCTGTGACTGAACATCACTGAAGTCACACATGATGTTGAGTGTCAGCTCTTCATACAGTCTGTGACTGAACATCACTGAAGTCACACATGATGTTGAGTGTCAGTTCTTCATACAATCTGTGACTGAACATCACTGAAGTCACACATGATGTTGAGTGTCAGCTCTTCATACAGTCTGTGACTGAACATCACTGAAGTCACGCATGATGTTGAGTGTCAGCTCTTCATACAGTCTGTGACTGAACATCACTGAAGTCACACATGATGTTGAGTGTCAGCTCTTCATACAGTCTGAATGTGTGTGAGGACAGTCACTTCTTTCATGAGTCTCCTATAAAGCAGCCGTATTTTTACCATTTCATCTTGCTGTATATTTGTATAAAGCTAGGTAAAGCGTTTTATTTTTATTTAAATATTTAATTTTAAACATGCTTTAAAAAAATGGCGACTTACAAAAAA
>JAZGTK010013402.1:0-14335 GCA_036877625.1 Ambastaia sidthimunki | reverse complement strand
CTCTATCACTCTATCACTCTCTCACTCTCTCACTCTGAACGGCCATAAAGAAGGTAATCCTGTAGTTCACAGAGTTCTGCATGCATGCCGAAAGGACCTCAGAGAAAAAGAGAGTTTGAAATTTAAAATTCACAGCTGTGGTGCTTTGAAGTCTACACAGCCAAAAGCTAATCAGAGAAAGCTGGCATGCTAGATTTGGCAGGATAAAGGTTTGTGATTATGTTTACTGAAATCCAGCGCTAGGTCTCATACCTCTAGGGCTTTAATTGAGTCTTCACAGCAGGCTTCCAACAGCAGAAGATATGAAGCATGGAGAAAACGAGGAC
Source organism: Ambastaia sidthimunki (assembly GCA_036877625.1). Classification (NCBI taxonomy): domain Eukaryota; kingdom Metazoa; phylum Chordata; class Actinopteri; order Cypriniformes; family Botiidae; genus Ambastaia; species Ambastaia sidthimunki. Next base: position 14,009 of record JAZGTK010013402.1, on the reverse strand, counting down.
TATAGAAGAGATATGTTTTGGCAGTAGAACCTCCTGAGCTACACAGGCAGTTTAGTGTCTCATGATTCCTCTCATTATACCACATACACATTTCTTCAGAGAGTTCAGAGACTTTTGCATTCAATGAGCATTACAGCAGTCAATCTTTACAGTATAAATTGTTATTATTTTACTAAACCTGTAACTATGACAACAGGCGACTCATGCTATCTTGATGGCTGTATATCTTTAAGCATAACAAGTTTGTCTGCATATTTAAGCATATATTTCTATGAACCCACTTGATCAGCCTGTTTTTTACAGACATATTTTACATAAATTTTTATAGAATATGTATATAATATACACAAAACCCTGGCACACCCATAAAAAATATTGTCCTTATTGGCTCAGTGCACAAAGCAGTTGAGAAAATGCAATCAAAGGCATATCCCCTGGGACCAGAGCTGCTGGTACTGGTGTAAAAGACCTCCCACCCTCTCATGAAGTCCATGCCCATTTATATTGGAGGGCAGACAGCTTGCAGTGTTGGTTTTTCACAGTGAGTGATGAGTTCAGCTGAACACAACCATAATTCTGCCTGTAGAGATTTGTGAAGTGATGTGTATATGGACAACTGTGGCTCTCATGACAATCACACATTCAAACTAAACTATTTTTAAAGCGAAAAAGCACTCCATTATAAACACATCTTGTATAGTATATGAACATTATATTAAAGTCTGAGAATGTGAGACTAATCAAAGTCAGATCCAGTTTATTCTGGATAAGAACCACCCACTTAGACAGGAAGTGACCACCTGACATGGCAGTGTGACCAATCAGAGTTCATTTTTTACAGTGCCATTTAGGGGTGGGGCTACTGTTATCTAAAATAGCTGACACAGATAGACAGGTGTGGAAAAGCTATTATCTATCACATAAACACAGAGCAGTAGAAAGTGTGGAAATGTTGCACATTTTGTGACCAAAATGTATTTTAAAGACATAACTCCATAATGAAGGACAGAGGAGGATGACTAAGTTTTGGGAACAGAAAGGAGATTAGACTAAGGGTGCTGATGAGCGAAAGTGTCTCTAAAGAATTTCCGTCTCTATTACAAGAACCGCAATGGCAAAGAGGCTTAACAATATTGGTTACGGGATTTGAAATGATCTAGGGACAGACTGCTTTCATTTAGCATTAGTCGGGAGTCACTTAACTTTTAGATCTCGTCTCTCTGTGCTCTCTTGCCCTTGAAAACTCTAATGAAAACTAAGAATCTATTTCTGTACAGCTGTATTTTTGCTTTCCTTATTCACCTGGAATGTACAGGCTAAATTACATTAAGCATTGCCTGTCCAAACTCTGAGGCATCTTTATTTAAATAATCATTGCTTTGATCAGCATTCATTCAGCCCTCTGCTCTCAAACCAACATTCTGTGTATCTACAGAGTTCTGCAGATGCTTGGAATCGGTTTGTATCATTATACCATTTGTATTCCTAAAGCAACAACTCTGATACCTCATGACTTTTGTGACCATTACAATCGAGCAGTATAGGATAGTCTGCAAAAGGGTCAGAATGTCCACAGACCTTAGTTTAGCTCCAGCTTAACCCAATACACCTGCCTGGCTGTTTCCATCAGTCCAAAGACCTTGATTAGCTGGTTTATTTGCGCATAATTAGGGTTCAAGCTAATCTGTGCAGGTCTGTGTACCTCGTTGGAGACTTCTGGTCTAGACAAACTTCTAGGTCAAAGCTACTGTAGACCTTATGATAAAGGGGTTAGATGAGCAATATCACTATAACAGAGAGAGCGAGAGAGCGAGAGAGAGAGAGAGAGAGAGAGAGACTGCATTGGCAGAAAATTAAACTTACAATACAAGCACTTTGGCCTTGCGTAATTAGATAGTTAAAGTAAAAACAGCAAAGCAATGGTCTGTGTTAACCCCATTTCCAAAAAAGCATTACTTCAAGCAAACCTGCAAGAAAGCTGCCAGGCCGGCACCTAAGATCAATCAATAACAATATATTTTAAAAATAACTGAATGAAATATAAACTGGAGTTGCAAACTTAGTTCTGTTTGCATTTTGAATTTGAATATATGCAAGTAAAATTAAAATGGAATATTTATATAACTTCATTTAAGTGTAGTTTTAATATTATATTCACAATTGGGGCATTTCTACAAAAATTTGATGATCTTAATAAAAATGTTTTAAATGCCACCATCTTTTCCATAATGTACTATTAGAGACAGAACATGAGAACAGCAATGCAGAAAACACAGACAGCTCAGTTAAGGGTTTAGTTACATGCAGTTGACTTGCTATGGATAACGGACGCTATTTAGAAACATTTGAATGCTGCAACTGGCCAAACTCACATATTCAAGAGAGTTTGTACCATACTGAGTTATGCAACCATTGTGAATTATGTCGTGAAGAGAAACCTTCTGAAGGTCACCTCCTTGAGGGACCTGTCAAAATGGCTTTGTTGATGAATAAGAGTCCTCAACATAACCTTTGCTTCAAGAGTCCACGTTCTGTATTTTAAAGAAATACTCACTCTTCTTCAACACAAGCCCATGAGATAAACAACAAGACCAGTAATTCAGGTATAATATTGCCATTATTCCCTGAAACAGCAGGCTGAGTTATTGCTTTTCAGTGGGCAAACATATAAAAAGCCTGAAAGCTGAGCTCCATTAAAATGGAATGGATGATCAAATCTAATGTTACAGCCTCTTGAGGAATCAATACCATATTGTGCAAGCATCTAAAAGGAAGTTTTTTTAAACGTGTCTCACATAGCACTGCTTTTCTGGATCAATGGCACGACTCAAAATATAATATGGGATTCCCAACATGGTCAAGCTGAGATTATCAGAGCAAATTGATTTGTCTGGAAAGATTTTAGAGATGCTGAACTTTTAAGACAGCTTTGTCTAATCTGCAGGCATTCTTGAGACACACTTTTAACAAGCCTGTCATTTTCCAGCATCACAGATTACTGACTGACATCATTTAGCTGGTGCAGCACAATTTTCACACAAAGTCTGCAATGCCCACAATTTGTATATTTGTTTTAGCATCACCAGATGAGGTATCAGGAAGTAACCTCTCTAACACAAGCACACATCTCCAACAGCATGCATCATTTATTATTCTGAGATTTAACAATTCATTTTGTTTCACTAAGGCCAACATAGCATTATTATTAACACAACACAATACCTGAGTGCATGATACTTTAAGACAACAACCTGGGCTTTCAGATAACGCACAATATTTGGGGTTGTGGCTGTTCTGGCAACAACAACAAGAAAAACAATTATTTATTATTGTTATAAATTAATGTAATCAATTATAAAAAAAACGATATGTATTATTATTGGTATTATTATTATGATACATAAATATTTATTTTGTGGGTTATTATTTTGAGGTTATTATTCTTGCTGGCGCTTGTGTAACGGGTCTCTTACCTGGACTGTTTTCTGTGCTTCCCAGGTGAGCTGCTGTATTTCTGGAGATGCGTGAAAGGTCTCAGAGTGTTTCTCAGCAAACTGTCCTCAGACGCCTCCTCCAACCTCAGCTGCGGTATAAGATGTCCAAACGCCATCTATCCAAAACCTCCCGTATCTCTCTCTTTAGCTTTTACTTTTATATTGTAGGACAAAAGGAAAACAAGCTGATGGTTTTAATCGCGCAGCTGTCATTGTGTATGTTATCAGTCTGCGTTGCTAAAGAAGCACAACACATATTCTCTATCTGTGGAGGGACGGTAAGTGGTAAAGCTGTGGTATAATACTCCTCTGACTCCGCTTAACAGTTATTTTCTGTCAATAAGAAAAAAAAACACCGGAACGTGTTCTGGATCACCGGGAAAAATTAAAGAGCGAGTCAAAAGCTGCAGGAGTTGCGCTCATCCACTCCCGCGAGGTTGAGTGCAGGATTCAGGTGAAGCAAATTTAAAGAAACAGTTCACCCAAAATTACAATCCTACAAATGTCATAATTTACTTTTCCTCATCTCGTTGCAATTTTCTTTATATTGTCTTTTGCCCAAATAACACTGCAAGAGACTGTGGAGAATATCAACTTGTTTTTTTGTAGCCTATAATATACAAGACTGTGTGTTTCATTTGAGCCAATCACAAGAGTTGTAAAAGTCATGTGACTAATTGCGAAACGAGTGTCTGAAATCTCAGCATGCAAAAAAACAAACAAACAAAAAAACAGTATAGACCTGTGAAATACTGTTGTTCTACTGTTTTAACAGATCATTTTAATTATGAGTCAAATGGACACTTTTTTGAGGCCAAGTGAGCTGAAGAGCCTCCAAATTAAACAAAAAAGTAAATAATAAAAAGGAAATTTATTTTTGTGGTTAAATATACTTGTTGTCTTGTTAAATGTACTTGTTATACAACAAATGCAAAGTAAATGTGATGTCACGTGACAATAAAAACATGGCGGATGTTGTATGTCTGGAATGTATGCATATTGTACCCACATACAGTATATATATTCAGAACATGCTGTTTTAATGATCAAGAATTGGGCACTTCATCTAATTTGTTATGTTCTGTCACAGTATGCAGGGGAGGTCATTACAATGCTAATTAGCTGAGGGGACCATACAAGCAAAGTCCCAATTACTCACTAGCATCAACCAGGGAAATTAAGTCATTTCACATTTTTAATATCCCTCTAAAAAATAAACAAACCAGTCACTGGCAAGACATCTACTACAATATAATGAAACATTGTGATTTATATTGCTTGCTTTTCTCAAATGATTTTGGCATCCAAAGAGTGTGGTTATGGCATCTACCCACAGGGGATAACTAGACCGTGCTAATTAACCAGACCTTAACATGGCAAAAAAACTTAGAACACAAAAATGTTCTTATAATCATTCAGCAATGGTTGTCAGAGTGGTTGCTAACAGTGACTGCAGTATTGCTGTTTAGCATTTGTTTCACTGGGTAAAAAACTGTTTTTTTAGACACCAGAACACAGTCTCTTTTACTGGAGGACTGTTGAGTTTAATGTACAGTTCAGGACAAAAGACTCTAATTTATTGATCTACATTTAACACCACTTTGGCTCAGATTTCTCTATTGCTTTTAATGAATGCAATTTCTACATTAATCAACCTAATCACCACCATCAATCAAGAATAATTTGTTAAATTGTGAATTAACTTACTTTAAACATTAATTTACAGGAGCATGGCAGCATGTAGTCTATTTCTTTTATCGCACTAGTTTCTTTTTGTAATAAGCAGTACAGAATTAACCAGTAATTGACCAGTGTCTTAGTTAACTGATTTTCTATATACTTTAAGCAGAAATATTTCTAATTTGCAACATTATGAACATAGACCTATAGCCATTTCATTGCACTAAAAACTTATTGTAATGCAACTTTCACATCAATCCATATCACATCTCATCAGTCACTAACCTAAAAAAGTATAATTAGAGTGAAATTTTTAATGTACTTCCTACAAATAGGCCACAGGTCTCTAGTGACAGCCCACTAAACTGAGCTATTAATCTTAAGAAATGTAAGACCTGAAGCAAGCCGACCCAGTGAACTCAATGAGCCACTGTATTTGCCTGAATGAGGAGGTGAGCAAAAACCATCTGAAGTGTGATGTGTAGGTTTATAAATGGGGGAATCATACAGAAAGCCTGTTAAATATAACATTCCATTAACTCCTCCATTTGATTTTATAGCTGTTGCATAATTAGACGGCTCTACAGACTGTGAAATGCGTTTTAATTTGGGCCACAAAATGCGATCTTCATCATCCGCAGTGTCACATGGGACAAGAGTAAGCAGACTGGATGAAAGTACAAAAATACATGAATTTTAAGTATGAATGACAAATAGAGAAAGAGAGATGGTGGTTCATAAATAAACACTTTTTCTTTTGGACTGGATTAACTTGAGAAAAGCTTTCATGTGTCTTATTTAAAGGGCCTGAGCACATCCTTCACATTATAAAAATATCCTATAAAATATGACTATTGTTCAACATTACATTTTAGTCTGTAGTAATGAAGTTAAACAAAACTGGTAGAAACAAATAACAGTTGTAATTAAACTTAATTACATGAGCCACTTTTCATAGCACATTTTTAATATTGGCATTACTGGTCATAGGTCTGTAGCTGGGCTCACTCTGACATTTCAAACACTAGGGTGCAGAATTTTACAACAAATGTACAAGTGAGAAAGCTTACGTTACTGCGGCTTGTGGTGGGGATGGTATAAAGTTTGAGCTGTACATTCATCCATCTGTTTGTGTTAACTTTTATTTTAAAAGTGTTGCATTCATCTATACCAGTGAGTCTTTGTGATTTATTGCACAGAACACATTGTGGTTGCACACACAGGTCATGTTTAGTGCAAAGTAAATTCGTAGTTTTTGAGAATAAGGACAACTGCAACCCGCCTATATTGGTATACTGGTAATTTGACAAATTATTGTAATTAAGACAAACAATAATACACTTAAACAACAAAAGATATGGCAAGCGTTTTTACCTCTCTTTACAGTAAAATCTGACTAGGCTTTATATTTTGTTATCCTATTGTGTGGTTAACAAGCTTATTTATTTTGTTATCCTATGCTTAATTTATTTGGTTACATTTTGTATTTATGATAAGCACTATTTTTTGCCTGTTGTCTATGACACCATCAGAACCAACTTGCACAAGAATCACTGATTTACACCATTTGCTTATCATTGTTTTTGTGAATGATTTTATAATACTTTGTTTGAATGACTTCCGTATTAGTTGATGCTTTAAAAAGCTCCCCATCAAATCAGAAACGTGTGCTTGAAAAGCCACAACAACAGTGTAGATGTGATCATTTAAATGATAATTTACTAAATCAAGGATGCATGAAACTGGAGTGTGGGAACATTATCATTGTCTAATGATGTCATTTGTTTAACTCATTTCCCAGTGTCTACATAATAGCTCAAATCAAATTACAATACATCGTTGAATGATATTTGAAATATGCCTCTTTTGTTTTCATTTGAATTTCTCCAGTATTGCTAATGATTAGACAAATAATATTTTTTTCATTAATATTCCTTCTAATTTAAATATTCATTTCTAACTTTAAATTCTGACTAATTAAATAATGGCTGCCAAATAACTTGTCATTGAATATTTTATTTGCAAATGAAGTATTAATAACTCAGAGTCCGTAAAAATATACAATTTTTTACTTGTAGAGGGACATATTTACAAGAATGGATCTTTTCAAAATGAACAAACTAGTTTACAAAACCCAAAATGAGTGCAACAGCAAAGAGAGAGAATAAAGATGAGTATTTTTCTGTCTGTCTTACCAGATGGGGATTCTAGGGCAAACATAAGGCCCAAGTCCCCACATTCAAAAGCAAAGCGGCAACAATCCACAAAAACCCTTAAAAGAACAGAAAAAACACAACAAATGTAACAAAAAGTCAAACTAACAGAGAGGATGTTGGTCATATTTACACTTACATATTTAGCTGAATACAGGTATGAACACAGAAGCAAAGCATTCCCTATATCTGACCTGTTGGCCATAACATGCAATCCCTTTGCTTTTCCAATGGAAAATAATTCTCTTTTACACCCCTCAAAGTAACATACTGCTACAATCTCTAAGAGGAGTCAAAGGAGCCATTTTACACATCTGTCATTATGTTTTATAACAACCATGTTGATAACAATAATCAGTTAAAGGCTACATATACAGTCAAGTACTCCTTCTGAATTAGTGTGGTATTTCAAAACACATGGAAGACGGACCTTGGCGTTTTCCTGGCCTGAACTCCCATTCAAAACAGAACATCCTTATGCAGTGTGAACATCATTTTAGAATGTATTGGCAGCTCTATAGGAAAGTGTGCACTGATAGTTTTTAAATAGTGTACCTTGCTGGCTCTTTATTAGTACTGAGTAATAATGAAAGCCAACAAAGACTAACTTTGTAAGTGGACAGAGTTTGTCTTGATGCAGGAAGATATATAGACCAATACAGCCTTAAATCAAAACAACAACTAAAAGACAAACCTGCATGGAAACAGTTGCTTTAATAGCCCAAAACATAAGACAGTGGCTCCAATGTACTAAACTAGAAGGACATGCCTACATAAACATGTCCCAAATGTTTCAAAAAGTAAAAATACCTTTAATTTGGCCAAATTCTAGGGCAATATCACCAATAAACTCTTTGTCTTTTGTGCAAAATGCATTGCAATAGATTAAGTAAGATCAAGGTTGATTTTAAATTTATTTAATACTTTTAGGTTTTTAGGTATTTAATACTTTCAGAAGGTTTCTTCTGAATCTCTTACCTTTTTGTCACCTCTTCTCTAAAAGGTCTGACTGCACGCCACTGTTCCACTGAATATTGCATGATAATTCATGCTGGTCTAAGCTGATCTTTTCAGCCAGAGTTAGAAGCCAGCTGTGTATGTAGACAGCTCACTACATTTTAGAACAGAGCCTAAGTTTCACCAATAAAAGGAAGAGAATTAATGGAAAAATAATCTCATATTGTGAGAGGTTCTAGGAGAGCATCTTGGTGTTATTATACACACACAAAACATCTTGGTTTCAGTTTGGAGGTAAGGATGGAGAACCTGTGTGAGGTTTGGAACAGGAGAACTTGCCCCTCACATCATTCACGCTCCACCATATGTGACAGGCCATCCATCATACTTACTGACAACAGTTCACCCAGCAACTCCTGTAGTATGTGTCTCCAGAGACTGTGTCTCTCTTTCTGAGGTGGGGTGCACTTGGGGAGAAGTGTACCTGTATGTATACCATAAAGTTCACAAGATGAAGCTACCATTAGCATAAGCAGCACTCAGCAACCATAATAACAAAGTCCAAAAAGAATAATAGCCAAGGTTAATTTTGCTTAGCTAATGCTTGTGACAATGAAAGTGCCATTGGTGGCAATCATAAAAGCCAAAAAACACAATTGAAAAGGATGTATGGGGGCGAATTGTTGTGTAATTGCGTCTTATACTTGCTTCCTGACATCTTATGGCTATTCCTCTTTTAAATATTTTCTCAAGGTCCATCAATGGCTGATATATAAGTAGCTATTAAGAATGAAATTACTTATTAAAGAGAGCGTAGCGGGTTAGAGGGTGCAGTGACCAATTATTACTTTCAAAAAATGCATAATACCTCATCTACATCTTTATTATGACCCCAGTCTTCAACCGATAACTTAAAGGATATTGTGTGCATATATTTATCTGTATGTACAGTATAAAACACCATCATGACTACAGAGTGTACATTATTTATGTGGCTGTGCATGACTGCCTCTTTGTGCCAGGAAGTTCTCCCTCCACTGACAGGACTTCAGAGGCCTGTTTACACGCGGCCTCTGAGACGTCAATTTTTCGTCAGGTACACTGGGAAAAAGGAATGGAATGGGGAAAAAATCTCAGGGGAAGAAGTTACTGTGAAGGCACACAAAACAGGCAACTTGTACATTTCAAATCTCAAAAATGCACCAAGCAAGGTCTTCCCGAGGGCTTGGAGACGCAGCTAATGGAGAAGGTTTTGACAGTGCTTGGCAGAGGAAGCTGCAGGGTATCTGGCACAAAAAGGCAGCCATCTTGTGACAGCCCACTTAGGTCCCAGGAGAGTCCTCGTGTGCAAACTCACATCTGCGTTACACCCGCCAACGTATACGCTAATCTGCCCGCACTCAGTCACGCTCTTTACAGAAGTCCCTGTTATGTCATTTCCTTTCAAATGTCCACAGTACTGTGAGATTAAAGTTAAAAGTTACTTGTGCCTCATATGTTATCAGGTATTACTGATGGGTATTCTAGAAAAGAAACAAAAAATAAATAAAACCAAAATCTTTGTCTTATACACATTCATAGTATTCATGACAAATTTTGGTTTCAGTACCATTGCAAATAAAGCTGTAACAAATGTACCATCGTCCGTATGTAACAGAAACTGAAGCAAAGTTGTCCAATAAATGGTAAGGATGAATCCAAACCCAGACCACAGACGTTCTGTCACAGACCTGCACTTAATGTATATACACACATTTACTGGCAATATTCATGAGTGAGACACGGGGAATTCACTAAGAATGAACTGTACTCGCTAATAGCGCCGTTTATTTGCACTCACCGCCTGCGCTGCTCTCCCTCCCGATTCACTAAAGCAATTATGCAATTGCTAATAGCTAATAGCACAAACGTGCACGAAAAGTGCTGAATGAAATTTGCAATTCCCCATTTTGCAGGCTGGTTCTAAATGCCAGCTTGTGGAGGATGCTGCAAACTATTGCCATCGGGACTGTACCATTACCGGGACTATAAAGCATCGCTCCAGAACTGCGACTCGGGCACCAGAAACCGCTCTTTAAAATAATGAAAATGCGCTCGGTGGCATTTCTAGATATGCCTATAATTGTAACACCCTTCTGCATCATTTGAAAATCACATAAATTGCTGGTGCCATGATTGCCAGACCATGTACTCTTTCGACCATAATATTTATCGCCTGCTTTCTGTGGGTGTAAATACTGCAACATTAATTGCTCCAGGCAAACAGAGTTGATTTTTCAAAACAAGGCGCAATCTATAATTAGCCTGGAAGGAAGTGTGTTTGCACTGAAAGAATAACAATGATCTAAATTAAACATGTTGACCGTTATACCAGTGAGGATAGCATCTGGTTAAACTGGTTCGTGAGTGCTTAGTTAATAAGTTGCAGTTTTTTGCACAATACTACTGCACGCAACCATTTTGTGAATTATTCCCAAGGTGTTATATGCGATAACTTAAGTGTAAAAGTCTTTTTGTGGCACCAAATCTCAAATACGTCTCATTTATGTCCATCAGAAAGTCATTCTTTACAGCCACCCTGCGTTTCCTTCTGTTGGTGGTTTAAACAGTTAATGAGATTTTGATGTCAGGGCGGGGCCGACATTTGCATTGCATTCTGGGAAACAATAGATGGGACCTCTGTGAATGAGATGGACTGGAAGTACAAACAGTTCATACTTTCACAGCTTCCCTCTCTTTCAACAGCAACAACAAGTTCTCAGGTAATATCCTTTATTTCTCTTCAGATGGAGAGCTGGCTGTTCCTTTATCGCCTCTACATCGTGTTTTAAAAACCCAGTCTGCCCTTGATGCTTTAGACTCTCTGATTCAATAAATAAATAAACTGCACTTGGGGAAATTTTTTCACCCCACTGCCCACAACGCCTTCGAGAGTTCAAAAAGAGAGAAAGAAAAAAGTGAAAAAAGGCAAGTCTGAGCTGTGAAATCAAAAGAAACAAAGAAAAATTAGCCTAAACATTTTTGTTCTTCATTTGCTCTCTTCTAATTATCTTTTAATACTTCAGAAGGGGGCAAGCACTTTGTATTTTCCCTTGTAAATATGCATTCAACTTTTTAGGTTTAATATGATTGATTTTACTTTAAATTACATCCTTTAAGTATGCTTTAATTGTATAGCTTTTTATAGTGTTTTTTCCCCAATGGTAGGTGCAACTTTTAAAACAGTCTCTGTGGGTTTCCCATATAGAGGCCCGCAGCAGGCTGTGTTTCCTCAACACTGTCTACACTGTCTGGAAGGCCTTGCTTTGGACGGGCACCATGACTCCTGCTGGAATGGTCATTCCCACTGAAGGGTTTGGGGGCCTAAATTTTGGGGTGGCAGGGGGTTCTGGGGTCTTGGGCACCACTTGTGAGTATGCCGGGGGAGACTGGGGAAACCCGTGGGGCTGTCCGTTCTCCTTGAGGGCGGTGACTGCGGGTGGTCGCGGGCGTTGGCTTCGGGGGGCGCTGTTGTGCACCATGGACTGTGTAGAGGAAGCACCAGAGCGTGAGCTGCCAGAGCGAGATGAAGAGAGGGAGTTGGGCTTTACCAGTTTGGCTTTAGGAGCTTCTGCATCCTCCCTGCAAAAACAGGAATAAACAAAAACAGGCATTTTAGGCATTGTTTCCTTATTTTTACAGTTTAATTTCATAATGAATCTGGGCATTTAATGAGAAAGAAATTTAGGATGAGTCTTGATTTTTTTAGGATATGATTGGATTTTGAAAAAGTAGGTGCTACATACCAGAATAATGTGAGGGCCTGGTGACATCACCAAATAAGTAATGTCGTTTCAGAAGCGGAGCAAACTGACAATTTTTTGATGCATCATTCACAAAAAGATCAGGGACATGTTTTAAGAAAGTAAACAATATCAATTCTTATTCGTGATGTTCATGTGGTAACTTGAATAATAATGCAATGCCAAGTTAGGCAGATGGTAATAAGAGATGACACTGTAAACTTACAATCAATGCACACAGGAAGTGCATTTTTATAGAGCTTATGTCTGTGTACCTTATTCATAAATGTGAAATGACTGCGTTGTTCATTATACATACAATGAAGTCCTGTTTCTACAGGCCTCAATAACAGCTGTCTGATATATTATAGAGATCGTCCTCTACAGATGGTGAGCTTAATGTGCCGCAGAGAGCCATCAGGAACACACACACAAACATACAAGCACACACGCATGGCAACATGGATAAAATCATAGGGCTCCCTGCTGCAGTTTTATAAAGAATTACAGTGTAACCATAAAACCCAATCAATACAGATCACATTTAAAACACGCTCACCTGATTTCATTAGGTGTCTCCTCCTCTTCATATTTCTTTTTTTCCTTCTTGCGGAAAACCAGCCAGATGATGAGAATAAGGAGCAGAACCCCGAATGAAACGCCAACCACTGCTCCAGCAACCACACCCATACCCCTCACATCTACACACACACACACACAGAAAAAAAATCCATTGAATTCGCCACATTTATATTATGACAAATTAAACTTGTTTAGTTTTTAAACTATGTAGTAATTAAACTATGTGCATTAATTAACATTAACAAAGATCATAAATGCTGTAAAATATTAGCATTGTTAGTATTTGTACAATTATACTATCAACTAAAACCTTTTGTTTTTGACAAGGTATGCCAAAAGGTGTGAGTATAAAGTCCAAGGTGACTCTAATATTGGCCATTGGCGCATTTATAAAATGCCTTTTTTTTGTTGGACAAAAACCTTCGATTCATTGTTTTAAAGTTAGTAGGGGAACCTATATGGTAGGTTAAATCTTATTGTTTTCCAGCCACAACTGCAAAATGCCTCTTTCACAAAAACTCATGAATTTTCTGTGATGTGACTCAGAGCACAGGCGTAACTGCAGAACAGTTGTCAAATGTTTACAGAACTCTCTCCATCTTTCCTCTGGTGAGCATTAAATTTGTCCGCCTCTTCCAAAACCATTACACACAACACTGAGGAATGGCTATTTGAGCTAGACCAATGACAAATAGCCACACTATGGCTCTCTGCAGTTCCCAGTGTTCCGTGTGTGTGTGTGTGTGTGAGTGTGTGTGTGTGTGTTTATGTAAGACAAGAGGGAAATGGAAAATTTCTCCAAGACACCAAACTGCAAAAATTATACTTTATATTTAGGGGAAAACAAAAAACACTCCAACCAATATACAGTATATTCAAACACACAGACACAAACACACACACACACACACACAATAAGACAGCAAAACAATCCAATATTTAAGCTTCCTAACTGTGGCAAACAATGGTTTTTCACCCATGACAATAATAAAAAGCAAGCTTTTTGCAGTGTGGAAACGGCCTTCATCCATCACACTGAGGCAGCAGCTTTTTGCTAACAGCGCCACCACTGACTGATCTCAGATCAGAGTATCATAACCTCAGCACTAATTACACCCATCTGAGACCCAGAGGAAAGCTGACCTCAGAGCTGCACTCACATTGCATTGTGACCTCGATGATGCAGTTCTCCTCTCCTACATCGTTGCTGGCAGTGCACTTGTAGACCCCTGAGCTGTCGTGTGTCAGGTTTCTCAAGGTCACAATCTCTGGGTTCTTCAGATCTGAATTAAAAATACAGG
>JAZGTK010013401.1:0-14337 GCA_036877625.1 Ambastaia sidthimunki | reverse complement strand
TGCGTATCTGTCAGTTGTCTGAAAATCAGGATTTGTTTGGGTTAAGATCAGGTTAATTAGCTCTGTGCTGTTGATTTAAACCATTAACCAGTGTGAGGTCAAACAATCCTTTTAAACTCTGACATCATTCAGCCAATGCCATAGAAGAACCATTTTATTTATGGTTCCATAAAGAATCTTTAACATCCATAAAACCTTCCTGTTTCACAAAACATTCTCTGTAGTGGAAAAGGTTCTTAGGACTATAAAACGGTAGAAAAAATGGTTCTTTTAAAAAAACTTTGACTGAATGGTTTATTGGGGAACCAAAAATGGTTCTTCTATGCCATCACTGTGAAGAACCTTTTAAGAACCTTAATTTTTTAAGAGTGTTGGGTTGTTTTGTTACAGAGGAAACTCTTGACTAGAAGAGGAAGTTGAACGGCAGGGAATGGTTTGTATACAAACATGAATGATGATGTATGTTATGAGCACATGGATGTTAGGAATCTTGTGATGGTCACAACTTACAAGTCAGTTTGTGATGCATGACTGACTAGTGAACAGTTTGAGGTTGTCACTTGACCGCTGGCACATCACCCACACGAGTGAAATGTATTTTTACTAAGAGTAAGCGTGACAGTTCATACTGGATTGAGACCATTTCCAGTTTATCACACACTAGCTGGTCAAACACACAAAGTGGTAAGACAACAACTCACTAGCACCTCCACACTGAGTTATGACTAATCTGTCTGGTGAAGGAGACGCCTTCAAGTTTATTCTTGAACAAAACGGAGGTTTTATGGTCCATGACGTGAACTTCTAAGCAGGAATTTTGAGGTCCAGCAGACAAAGACACACTCACCACAAATAAAACAAGTGGTCTTTAACACTTCCTCTTTCTTCTGTTTCTCACTTCTTAGGTCAGCAAAAGTGTCAATGATGACTCCAAAGATAAGGTTGAGGACAATGATGATGACCATGAAGAAGAACAGCAGATCATAGATCACACGGGCTGCAAAGAGAGGTTCCTATAGAAGAAAGAGCACAAGATGAGGCGTGTGTAAAAACGTAACCACCAGCATCACCAAACAGAATTTGAGCTTTAACAATGGACTCTGATATTGTCTGATGTTGTATCTCAGTGTTTCTTGTGTCAGTGTGGCACCTCTTTAGATGGTTTCCGCAGAACATCTCCGACGCCGCCTCCACTCCGCAGGCCGTGGCTCAAAACGGTAACAATGCACATGAGCAGCGAGTCGCATGTCCTTTCCTTATCCTCCATCACTAATGCAGTTGACTGCACACCCACAGCTGCAGGAAACAGCATGTCAATGAGAGCTAACAGAGCCTTTTACTAAAATTTCTAAAGGAAGTTCTAAAATGAAATAGCGCAACTTTTCTTTCTGACACACAATTCGAGGCCTCAGTCGTGCTTGTAGGGGTTGTTTCAATCTCTAACCCCAAATACAAGCAACAGTAATAGTTTTAGACTATGCTAGTTGACCTAGTCAAAGTGAAGACCAGTGCTAACTGATGTGCTAAACAAGGTAAGACACTGTGACAAGGTTCAGATGGTTCAGACTGACTGATTAGCTTCAGGAATCAAATTAGACCAGCTTTACATCTTAAATTTGCACATTCTTAAAGACTTTCTCAAAGACCCAACTGCAAATCCATATTAAACCCATCTGACCTTTAACCCCGAGCCCGCATGAGACTTCTGAACTGTTAGTGACTGATTATCATTAACCTCTGACCCCAAACATCACCCCCAATAACCTACCAGGGGTACTTGAGGACAAGAAGTCTCTCCTTGTCTTATGACCAATCATTCCACTCAGATTTACTGATCAGTGTGTGTGTGTGTGTGTGTGTGTGTGAGTGAGAGAGAGGGTTCATACCATCCTTTATGGTTTCTGTGGAGCAGTTCTCATCTTTCTGACACACAGCACCAGTCAGGAACTCTCCCATCTGACTGGCAGAATGCTCTGAATGGAAAAACTACAAATTAGAAGCTACAATATGTTACTCTTAAATACAAGTTTTTGCTACATGCGTGTTCTCATTTGACCTGCAGTTTCTCACTAAACAAGCTCAAGTCTCACTGCATGTACACTGATGTATCGACCAGAGCCTTAAATCCAAAGCAAATTCAAGCTGCACACTTTATCAGTCTGTCCATTTCCTGGGATCTGAACCCGTGACCACCTTGCTTTACTGCTCTATACTCTGTTGAGGCCATAATTTTGAAGAAACTAAATACGATTATATCTTGATTATAGCAAATAAAACTCATTTTTGAACTATTTAGATGGTGACTGAATGCATTTGTTTTCTCAAAGCAAAATACAATTTATTTATTTTTGGGGTAAAATGACCTGGACATGTCTGTGATGGGACATACAGTAACTGACTAAATGCTTGTACAGTAATCCAACATATTATGTGTCATAAAACAGACTTCCTGTTCATGTGAACCTGACAGACAAAGAATTGCTTGTAGAGCACAAACATCTCCAGCTCCTCCAGCTGATGTTCTCACCCAGAGGTTTGTTGGATATTCTGTCCACCGTCAGGATGAAGTCATCTTTGAAGATGATGTATCCCACGATGGAGAAGAGGTAGACCAGGATGAGAGCCAGCACAGCAGTCATGACGATAGAGCGGCCGTTCCTGGTGACGCTCTTGATGACGTTCAGCAGAGTCTCTTCTCTGTAGATCAGGTCAAAGAGCTACAGAAAGAGAGAGAGAGAGAGAGAGAGAGAGAGAGAAAGAAACATAAGTGTGTGTGTGTGTACATACGATACATGTGGGTGAAAGTGTGTGAGGGGAAAGGTCAGTTAAAAAAGACACACATGTGAAAGATGGGATACGGTGTGTGTGTGTACTCACAAGCAAACTGTAGAAGAAGACATGAACAAAGACCCCCAGACTGCATATGATGAGATACAGCAGATGATACAAGAACTCCACGTCCATGATCATGCCCTTATAGCCTCTCGTGAACATACCGCGATTTCCCACAAAACTCATCAGAAAAATCACCTTATTGCACACCTGCAAATACAAGAAACACGAATAAGACCAAGTGCTACAGTTTTACTTTAATTAACTTTCAGTAAAATTTAGCAATGAAGACATTGATCTGTAACATAGAATTAGAAAAATCTACAATCAAACAGTAACAAAAAAACGACAGCGTTTACATCATAATAAACTTTACTGTGAATTATGAGAGGTTAATGTGATACAGTTTTATTGTGTTTATCCCGGTTAGCGATTTTTTCACAGCAAATAAACAAGCTGCATCATCTTTCTGAAGGGTGTGCACCAGTTAATAATAACTACTAACATGTTTAATATTTAATATGACACGTATTAAGCGTCAGTCAATCTGAAAGAAGTCACTGTTGGTTTGGGTTAGTACACTGCATGTGAAACTAGAGTTTCTGTGTGGGAAGAGTCCATTTCATCATGGTTCTGTGAGGGTCTTGTGAAACCCCCCAGTGACGCACAACCCCCTCAGCAACACTTCTGACCTGAGACTCTCACAATCACCCACACTCACATTGAAGGCCCCGAGCAGGAACAGGGTGGGCTCCAGGCCCACCGAAAAGATGAGGCGGAGAATGGTGGAGGCGATGAGCGCGCGAATCCCATGAGGCTGTGGAAGAACTGTAACAATGGCCAGAGAAACCAACATGGCCGTCCACAGCAGGGCAGAAAGGTGTGGCTCCAGCATGCCTGCAGAGAAAGAGGTAAACACATTCCAACATGTGCGTAAGACATCAAACACAGGGATAACAATACCACCAAACTACATTTCATAACAGCATCTGTCACCGTTAGATCATCATTCTGCTCATATCTGTTCATCTCTGACTCTAGACTTAAATTCTGATCAGTAATAACAAAAGATATTGAGCTGGAAATTCTCCTGTAATCTGACACCTTTTATGTCACATTTATTTAGTAGATGCTTTTATCCAAACATTTACATGTAAATTAAACACTTGCATATGGCAGATTATTTATTTCAAGATAACCTACAGTGCATTTAAGCATTATGTATGTTCTCTATATTATGTATGTATTTATATAAGTTTCAGCATTACATACAGTCCCTTTTCCTACAATTACACTTACTCATTTGGCAGACAAAGCGACTTACAGTGAATTCAATGTATACGAAACCTGCGATTTACCTGTTGGACGTGTTTGGCCACATTCTAGCTCTCAGAGCAAAGATGCTTTAAAAACCAGAAAAACGTTACATAACCAGAAGGTGCGACACATCTGAACACCGTGAGTCACGCTGGCATTGTTTTATTTCTCCACCGAGTCAAATATGAAACATACAGCAAGAAACAAGTGGGAACATTATTAGTGTGTTTGCGCAGACAAGAAAAATGAGGTCAGCTGGATTTGTAGGATCCTCACAGAGGCAGTAACTCTCTCTCTCTCTCTCTCTCTCTCTCTCTCTCTCTCTCTCTCCCTTGTGAGCAGACCACATGACAGCTGCTGCTTACATAACGCTTGTGCTAAAAATGAGTCGCATGAGCGGCGGGTTCTGAGGGCATGGGCTCCAGACGAGCTGTGGTTTGGGCCGACGGGGCTGGTGAGAGGCCAGGAAACCTGCGGAACTGAGCCCAGAGTGTGTGTGTGTGTGTGTGTGTACAGACAGGAGGGAAAGGCTTTATTGAATTCATCTCCACAACCGGATAAACACACATACTTTGAAAATGAGGTCAGGACAGGGCTGAATAAAAGATCTTTAAAATAAAACAAAAAGGCCCACAGATCTATACCTCAAAGGAAAATCAGTTTCTCAGACACAAAGAAAGGCATTTGTACGGTATGCACCCTGGTCATATTCAGTGAGGAAGTGGCTGTCTGACAGTCAGACTGGCCGTTTCTGTGCGTTTATAGGCCGCACACACTGACCTACATCTGGAGTCTGAACGGTTGCAAATAAAGCGGGCAGCAATTCTTACTGCACTGCTGCTGTTACACACTGTGAAATTCTGCAGGGCCCCTCGTTTGACCCGTACACACACTGTACAGCCACCCGCCGATCTCTGCCGAGGGCCCTTCAGAGTCAGAGGAGGCCAGTGAGAGCAGGCGGCTGGAATTATAAGGGCTTCTAAGGTGACGGTTTCACTGGAAATGAACTCATGTGCAGGTCAAACCAGCATATGAAAGTGGGAACAAGGATGAAACTTTTCTCCATTTAACAATGTTTTCCTTATGGCCTTGACACAAATACAGATGTGGGATAAACAAGCTGTAAAAACCCACAAACATACCAAACTCTGTCTGTAATTCTTTGTTAATTATCACACTAGCAGTCATTTGTTCCTGAAGATGAGTCGGTCATGTTACATTTATCATGTTTTACAGCTCATTTACTGCACACATTCACCTCTGATATGTTTACATTCATTTTTATTGCTCTGAATTTCACACTGTGACCTACATTAAATGTCCAGCAGATCTGCGGTTCTGCTGCCTGTGTGATTCTTGGCTGCTGGAGGAACGTTTGAGTGAGTAACAGTCAGAAAGGCCAAACGCTCATGTACTCTGAGAGAAACAAAAGACCCTGCAGAGCCTGACCCCAGCCTGAACAATACAAACTTTATACTCAACACAAAGACAATCAACGCTTAATATGAGAGAGACAGAGAGAGAGAGAAGACAGACAGTTTTGTACATAAACGTCTTGTGTTTAAGTTGTGAGGTAAGAATGAAGCTGCCTGTCTGTGTCTCTGTTTCCAGGGTCAAGGGTCAAATTTCAACTCTGAGATACAGAGGTGTCACATTTCTCCCACTTGTACCTCTTTATATACACACACACACACACACACACACACACAGACAGACAGACACTCACACACACTCACACACACTCACACACACTCACACACACACACACTCACACTCACACACACACACTCACACACACTCACTCACTCACACACTCACAAACACTCACAAACACTCACAAACACTCACAAACACTCACAAACACACACAAACACACACAAACACACACACTGTCCTAATCTCATAAGCTTGTGTTAAGACTGTTTATATCTCCTCCAACTCGTACTGATCAAAGATGAGTGTGTGAACCTGGAGTCAGGTGACAGGTTACGTGAGTGATCTCAAACAAGAGAACATTATTAATGACCAGGTTACGCCCTGATGTAAAGCAGGTTACGTCTGCCAGTAAAAGCAGGGCAAGCAGACGTCTTGTAAAGAACAAACTGTTTTGGGTCAGAAACGCTGACGCAGGTCTTCAGGATTAATGTGTGTCCCAATTAGTGCAATTATGAGTTTAAGATTTTAAACAATAGCTGAAATGATTGTAACTAATGATTCATAATCTTAGCAAAATCCCACGGGCAGAAAATCTACCGAATTATCAAAAACATTATTTTTAGGTTGTTAGTGGAACATTTTAAAATGTTACAGAATTAAAAAATGTTTAAATAATGTTCTTAGCTTGTTTCTCACCTCCATGCACTCCCTCCAGCGGATAGAAGAAGACCACCAGCAGGTTCATGAGGACCGCCAGGTTGAAGGAGATACTGCTCCAGAAGAACATGTTACGGGAGCACCAGTACAGGAGCGGCTGAGCTGGAACACCCATCAACATACATACAGTAGCATCAGACATACAGTAGCATCAGACATACAGTAACATCAGACATACAGTAGCATCAGACATACAGTAACATCAGACATACAGTAACATCATGCATACAGTAACATCATGCATACAGTAGCATCAGACATACAGTAGCATCAGACATACAGTAACATCAGTCATACAGTAACATCATGCATACAGTAGCATCATGCATACAGTAGCATCATGCATACAGTAGCATCAGACATACAGTAGCATCAGACATACAGTAACATGCATACAGCAGCATCATGCATACAGTAACATCATGCATACAGTAACATCATGCATACAGCAGCATCAGACATACAGTAACATGCATACAGCAGCATCAGACATACAGTAACATCATGCATACAGTAACATCATGCATACAGTAACATCATGCATACAGTAACATCAGACATACAGTAACATCAGACATACAGTAACATCATGCATACAGTAACATCATGCATACAGTAACATCAGACATACAGTAGCATTGGTTTAATCAATGGTGTGCATCAACTTTGGTGAGTCTAGTATCCTTTTAGGTATATCATTTTTTCACCAAAACAGGAATGTTAATTTAGGAGCATTTCAAACAGAGTATGTACTGAATGAAGTAGCGACTCTCTGATCAGTTGATCTCTATGAGATGTACAAACTGAAGTCAAACACCAGAGAAGAAGACTAATGCAAATTAAAGGTATACAAAAAAATGTAAACCTTGAATTCACTGTAAGTTGCTTTGGATAAAAGCATCTGCCAAATGAATAAATGTAAAGAGCTGCTCAGCATCTGAACCCCGTACAAGAGGTCATGACCTCAGCTGACC
Organism: Ambastaia sidthimunki; assembly: GCA_036877625.1. NCBI lineage: Eukaryota > Metazoa > Chordata > Actinopteri > Cypriniformes > Botiidae > Ambastaia > Ambastaia sidthimunki. Next base: position 6,841 of record JAZGTK010013401.1, on the reverse strand, counting down.
ACCCGTTCTGACCCGTGACTCTCAGGAGTCTGTTACAGGATTCAGTTTCTGAAGCTATTTTAAGGAGGTTTATGTTTGAAAGAGGAAATGAGGGACTGTCACGCACGGACGACACACTTCTGGGTCTTGATTAGCTACAGCAGAACATTGTGCTTCGATTGAGCCCAGATAAAAACCTTCACATATCAGTCTGTGTCATACTCATAAAGATATGCGTCTCAGAGAAATCATACAGTCTATCACATTCAGTGACACAAATCTCAAAACTGTCTGTATCTCTGCTAGCTGGAATCCTTATCTTGTGTGTTTTAATCTCACACTTGTGGTTCACCTCATACTCTTCCTTTCTGAGATCACAAACACTTCACATTTTCACAGAAATCTGTCATTATTATGATATTTCATTTATTATTTAATATGTGATTATTTGATGTAACTCTTGATGGTTGCATTAAACACATTCATGAGAGTTACAATCTAAAACGTGTTGCGTTGTGTTTGGTTCTTGGGCAGGTTATGTGGTAAGTTACATCAGCTCTCAGTTCAGTGAAACTGCAGGTCTGTTCCCAGCAGAACATCAACACATATCAGTGGAAAGGTGTTGATGGAAAAGAGGCTTTTTTTGAACTGCATCATCTATTGTTTTATTTCTCTCTCTCAGTATGTAGTTCATTTTCATAACCCGCATAATGTTGCAAGCGGCTGTGTGTGTGTTTGGCATTCATTCATCTCTCTCTCTTGCCACCCAATGCATGCATGACCATACAAAACTAACATCCCACACATAAACACACCAGTCTCTTGAACTTAAAGCCTCTAACATGACAGGTTGTATTTAGTCTATCTGACATAATCTAATGTTTACACCCCCTCCCCACTGCCCTGGCTTTGGGGGTCTGGGTGAGACATCAGGTGAGGAATAAGGGCCGTCCTGCACTGAGACAGCTCTGATGGGTCCAGCAGGCTCGGGCAGCGGAGAGTAAATCACCTTACTAGCAGAAAAGAAAGACTGGCACGCACAAGGCACAGAGTTTGTGTTACCAGTTGAGTACCTCGCAGCTTCTTCTGCCAGTTCATCTCGTTGAAGAGGTCTTGAGAGCGCAAGAAGAAGTCGTTGATCTTGCTGCCCTGCTCGTCGCGCTCTGTGGTGTAAAACACGCGCAGCTTTGACTCCTGCGTCAGGAACTCACAGATGTTCGGAACGGGAAACACGATCTGCTCCATTGTGCCATCCAGACGAACGATCTGCGACAACAAAGTCACGTCACGTCATGTCTGGATGGGATACAGTGGTTTCATAGTTACAATAAGGCTGTGCTGTTTACACGACACGGTTATGACAAACAAATACTAAAGGAGAAGCTTTGATGTTGTTCACGGTCTTTTCTTTGGTTGCTAGGGTGTTGCCGGAGTGTTAACAGGTGTTTTTTAGGATTCACAATCCACCTGAGAAACTGAGGAGAAAAGACCCAAAATGGCCGACACAGACGGACACAACTGACCTCGATTTGAGCCGTGTGTTTGGCGTAGAAGTGCAGAGCTTCATCCCCCTCTCCATACGTTCCTTCTGGCTTCAGCATGGCCTGCAGTTCCTTGTTGTGTCTGGCTAGCTGTGAGTGCATGCAGTAAAACAAGAGAGATTACATAAAAATAATCAAAAGTAATTAAATGTAAACATTCTTCTGTTTAAAAATTTATGAAATTAAACCAATAATTAACGTTCCTAAAATTGATGCTTTTCTGTACTAGCTAGACACCTAAATACCATCTTTCTAAGTTCTCAAAAGGGCTTAAACGCAACACTGATGTTGGGTCAAAGCCTCATAATGAACATATAAACACAGACAGTCACCACAGAATCTGCTGCTGAGATACTGAATTAATGTTTTTGAGTAAAACATCAAGATCTTCTTGTCTAATGCAGTTTTAGTTTAATTCAGAAAGGTTTTTTGACAGGTGCCAGCAGAAATCTCTCCTTACATAACTGATCCTCAAGTTCATGGCCCAGAAAATCTATACAACTGTTCTGTAAGAGGGTAAGATGTTGATGTCGTCCAGACTGACAAAGTGAACGAGCAGTGAAAGTGTGTGTGTGTGTGTAAATATAGTGTGTGTATTACCTGATGGGCCAGGATGTAGATGTTGTGACCCACATTATGGGGAGAGGCGGCGTGCTCCTCCTCGCCATTTTCTTCATCATCGTTGTGCTCCACTTCGCTTTCTCCCTGCATGTAGGCCTTCTTAATCACCTCCACCTGAACACCAATCCAAAGCGGCCATATTTACACATATTTATAACCAACCATTAACCTGACATTAACTGCACACTAAGTATGTTTCTAAAGCTAAAATTGCTCTAAAAACACGATCGCTTCACTCAATATTCATAATCTTAAACATTTCAAACACCCGTCAGATGAGTTTAAACGTTAAGCTGTCAGCATTTACCAGTTCTTTAGGCCTCATGTTGTACAGGATCCTCTCTGCGTTCTCACTGTCATGCCGACTTTCCATGATGGCCAGCAGCAGTTTTGAGGCATTATTCTAAAACACAATTCAGAGAAGTTATTTCTGACCAACACAATAACTACATATCCCAGAATCCTCTGGGTGGATTCTCGCACCTTGAGCTCCAGCACCAGGTCCATCCTCTTCTTCCCCAGAGGATTGATGTCATTTAGGATGAGGGAGATGATGATGTCAATACCGTTACATTCATGTGTGGCTATACAATTCTAAACAAAAGAAAACGTTAAACAAACATTAGACATGTCACTTTTTAAAGGTAGTGTAGATTTTTATATACTCAACTGTTTGGCTTCATAACATTCATAAAAATAATTAGTATAAACAAAAACATGTCTAAAACAAACTATCTCTGATGACATCACCTATTCAATGCAGGCTGCTGGATAATGTTAACAGTCAGATTGCTATGTGGATTGTATTGGTAAACTAGCGGTAATCTCCATTTTGTTTGTGGATAAAATGAAGTCCAAGCACACAGCATAGCATGATCACAACAGCACCCAATTAAAATGAACCTGCTATTATGTGATTAGTGAACAGAACCATCCCATCATGAGGGGAGAAAAACACACTGTTATCAAACAAAAACATCACACTTCTTTTTAGAAAACCAGGACAATGATGATAATAGGTCCAATTATAGCTCTATGAAGTCAGAACACTCGGATAATGGCTAGAACAGCACGCACACACACACACACACATGCACACATGCACACACACACACACACACACACACATACACACGCAGACACACACAAAAGACATTGCTTCCATAGAGAGTCAAATAGGTGTGTGTGGACAATGGTGTGTTTATAGCATGTGTCATATATATCATTAAATGTATAGTTCACTCAATAAAGAAACATCCATCATTTATTCACCCTCATGTCATTCCAAACCTATATGAACTTTTTCTCTGTGGAACACAAAAGAAGATATTTTGAGAAATGCCTCAATGGTTTTTAAAATACCTTCTTTTGTGTTCCTCAGGAGCACAAATGTCAAACAGGTTTGGAATACTGTGAGGTGAGTAAATGACGGAAGAATTTTTATTTTTGGGTGAATGATGCCTTTAAGATGTATAGAGTGTATAGAGTGTGTGGAAGTTGACTCCACCTGGTTCTCATGACAGGGACCCTGGCAGTACTCAGTCAGGCTCTCCAGTGTCTGGTTAATCAGAGCGACGTTCTTCTCATTAATGTAGAGGCCCAGCAGACCCAAACCACCCGTAGTGCTGCCACATATACAGTCCAGAAACTGCAGCGTCTCACACACCAGATTATAGTTGTTTTTGTTGCTCTGACAGCGAAGGAAGTTCTGGGAAAAAGACGGGAAAAACAGCTCAGGTCAGCTGCATCTGAGGGACACGTCTCTGTATTGTCATATTAGAACAGGAGGGCTTCTAAAAGGCAGACAAAACTGATTTCTCAGCTGAAGGCTGAAAATATTAGGGTTTTGCTTTGAACAAACAAATGATAGGTGAGCAAGGAAGTTATTATGAAAAAAATTCAACAAATTCTTCATGATTTCCTAATTACTGTGAAAGTACCCATTAAACTGACACCCACGTCAATTACATTAAAATCTGACTGTCATAAAATCCAGCTGACCTGATTTACTTTAATACAGTTCTGGTCCGACTGTAAATTATTCATCAGTGCATGTTAATTATACAGAGAGTTGCTTTCTCAGTCTGACATCAAACTGTAATCACTCCACCTATGAAATGACGCTCCCTTTTGGTTGATGTCACATGGTTTCAACCCCTCGTCCAATCACGTGGCTTTATTCTGGTACGACACATAAATCACTTGCTGATGTATAAAGTCACGCGCCGCTTATATTCGCTTCACTCAGAAATCCCCCAACTAACAATTTTTAAGTTGTAAGAAGGTTTCCGTAATGTTTTCATTACGTAACAAAAACATTCAAACATTTTGAAAGTTGTAGGAGCGTTTAAAATGCCCAGCTGTTTGAACGTTGCATTAACATTATTGCTTGGTTATAAAAACGTTATTCAAACGTTCTCTGGTTGAGTGTCGGACCTGCAGCTCACGGTTGTGGTTCTCACAGAGCAGCTGCATCAGTCGCAGGATCGGCTGCATGAGTGTGATGATGACGCTCATCTGGTTGTGGTCGGTCGTGCTGCTCCGCCCCTCCACCGCAGTCAGATGTTCTTCTGCATCCGTCTCCCTGCGGGAATCGCTGAAGGCTTTCTTAGTAACAACAGCCGCTTCCAGAAGCTGTCTCCGAACTTCCTCGGTTACTATGGCAACATCCTTTCCTGAGGCAGCAAGGAATGACAAATATAGCAAGAAGTTGCCTGATTATGCATGAATATGTGTGTAAAATTATACTTTCCTCTTACCACACACATATTCATATAGACATTATATTGATAAGACCGCCAATATCGTTGGATAGTTAATGAAATACAATATTTACATCAATACAACTATCTGCTGTACTAAAGGTCTAAACACACTTGATTTGATGCTTTTTATAATATTAATAATAAAAAAAATTTTATAATATTAAAATATGTTGATCTATATTCTAGAGAATTTGCACCTAAACACGCATTCATATGAAAATCTTCACAAAGATTGAAATCTTCACACATTCTGTCCTTGATCTGATCTGTATTTCTTTTATAAATTTAGGGGAACAAAACTAACATTCAATGTACTGCGTGTGTGTTCAGACCTTTGTCTGGTAATGTATTTGTTTATTCTGTTATGCTTTTGTGTGTCTGGGACACATTGTGTAGGTTTGTTTTGTTATTACACACACTGATGGCACATGTTGTTTTTGGTCACGGGTGTCGAGTTCTGACCTTTCTTGCGTGTTCGTGTGTCCTTGTCGCTGACGTACTCGTCTTTGGGTTTGCTGCTGAGATCACTGGTGTTTACCGTCACGGTCACCTTGATCTCCTGCTGGGCCAATTTCATCCGCTCGTAAAACACTTTAAAAAACTTCTCCGACTTATTGTCGCCCGTCAGGCGGCAGAAAAACGACCGCTGGAGAGAGAAAGAGTGTTAAATAATAGTTATTATAAATGACACGGTACACAAGACAGTGTGTGTGAGGATTAGGCCAAACACTGAAAAATATGCAGCATTAAATGAAACAGCTTTATTTTTAATAAACATTTCTTGCCTTGTTTGCATCCTGGATTCATTGATTTTATCTTGCAATGTATTGTGAAATTGCCTTTTTCACAAAGAATACACGCTGTCTTACAATTAGCTAGAAATAATTAATAATAGAAATAATAGACATAATTATGTTGTGTACCATATGAAACAGCCTTTTTAATCGAGAGGATTACCCTGTTTAAAATGTTCAGCTCACAAGATACACACAAATTAACACGCTTGCATAATACACTGAATCTAATTTTCCCAAAGGCACAAAGGAAAATTTCCCCTTTTAATGTGCAGATCTTCCCGTGTCAGTGTGTAAGGAGTTAAAACTGAGCACACGGTGCAGCCATGCTCCACAGCCGAGTTCTCACGTCCCCCCCTCTCCTGCACCCTGTTTACTGCCAGCCAGACTCACACCACTGCAGTTACGTAACCCTCTCAGAGCAGCCCAGCGCGCACACACACTCTTACACACACACACACACACACACACACGCACACACACGCACACACAGTCACACACGCACACACACACACACACACGCACTCACACACACACACTTACACACACACACACACACGCACACACGCACACACACGCACTCACACGCACTCACACACACACACACACACACTCACACACACTTACACACGCACTCACACACACACACACACGCACACACTCTCAACAGCAATTACCACAGAAACAACCTGGAGTGCCTCTCTCAGCTCACCTGATTTAACACCATCTCCCTTCACAGTGTCTCATGCGTGAGGACGCTGCATTCACACAATCACACACAGCATCTCTCACGCAAAACACAGCGATACAAACACTTCAATGCATTACAGATCAGCTTCTACCCACAAATAAACAGAGAAGATCTTGTCAAATGTTATTATAGTTTAAACTAGCAAAGTCTGCACAAAACAGAAAATGTTTGGTTTTGTTTAGAATAAAGCAGGCGCTGATTTATTGATGGTTATGTTGTGTTTTTATCTGGTATATCCTGTCGTACTCATTTTTCCCTTACATAAGTAAGTAATCAGCTGAGTGGTTGAGAGAGAGAGAGAGCGTATGCTCGCACAGGAGGGAAGAGAGAGAGAGCGCAGAGGAAAATCCTGTCCTACTTTTCCCCAGCCAAACAGGCACGGAGCGAGCG